>CM053785.1:827141575-827204075 GCA_028749045.1 Cupressus sempervirens | reverse complement strand
TCTACAATGCCATCTCAGATGATGCTGAAACTTGTAGTGTTGGCCAGTACAAAGATGCCAACTGCCAAATCTCTCTCATCTTTCTTTGTGGGATCAAACTATCTACTCCATTAGCTCCAAGTAGCTAGGTAAACCCTATCCCCAACCTTGTCTTGTCCCCTTCAGTGCTCGAACATTCTCAGGCATGCTGAACCAGAATGTCCCTAAGGGTCACTAAATCCCACAAGGCTGCAATCTTTGATAGGGCATATCTAGGAACTCATGCAAGATATGGATGAGATTCCAATTCCTACAGGACCATTTTGTAGAGATCTACAATAACCTCTCTCACTTTTTGGATATCGCATTCCATTTTCATTCTACAACACCATCTTGAGTGATGTTAAAACTTTCAGTGTTGGCGAGTACAAAGTTGCTAACTACCAAATCTCTCTCATCTTTCATCGTGGGATCAAACTGTTTGCTCCATTAGCTCCAGGTGCCAGGTAAACCCTATCCCCAACCTCATCTTGTCCCCTTTAGTGCTCGAATGTTCTCAGGCACACTGAACTAGAATGTCCCTAAGGGTCACTAAATGCCACAGGGCTGCAATCTTTGACGGGACATATTTCGGAGCTCGTGCGAGATATGGATGAGATTCTAGTTCCTACAGGACTGTGTTATAGAGACCTACAATAATTTCTCACTTTTTGGAGATCGCATTCCATTTTCATTCTTCAATGCCATCTCAGGTAATGCTGAAACTTGCAGTGTTGGCTAGTACAAAGTTGCCAACTGCCAAATCTCTCTCATCTTTCATCGTGGGATCAAACTGTTTGCTCCATTAGCTCCAGGTGGCTGATCAACCCTATCCCCAACCTCATCTTTTCCCCTTCAGTGCTTGAACGTTCTCAGGTACACTGAACCAAAATGTCCCTAAGGGTCACTAAATCCCATAGGGTTGCAATCTCAGATGGGGCATATCTCAGAGCTGGTGTGAGATATGGATGAGATTCCAATTCCTACAGGACCATGCTGCAGAGACCTACAATAAACTCTCTCACTTTTTGGAGAATCGCATTCTGTTTTCATTCTACAATGCCATCTTAGATGATGCTGAAACTTGCAGTGTTCACCAGTACAAAGATGCCAACTGCCAAATCTCTCTCATCTTTCATCGTGGGATCAAACTGTCTGCTCCATTAGCTCTGGCTGGCCAGGTAAACCCTATCCCCAACCTCGTCTTGTCCCCTTTAGTGCTTGAACGTTCTCAGGAACGCTGAACTAGGATGTCCCTAAGGGTCACTCAATCCCACAAGGTTGCAATCTTTGATGGGGCATATCTCGAAGCTCATGCGAGATATGTATGAGATTCCAATTCCTACAGGACCATGTTTTAGAGACCTACAATAACCTCTCTCACTTCTTGGAGATCGCATTCCATTTTCATTCTACAACACCATCTCGGGTGATGTTGAAACTTGCAGTGTTGGCAAGTACAAAGTTGCCAATTGCCAAATCTCTCTCATCTTTCGTCGTGGGATCAAACTATCTGCTCTGTTAGCTCTGAGTGGTCGGGTAAACCCTATCCCCAACCTCGTCTTGTCTCCTAAATTTCTTGAACGTTCTCAGGCACACTGAACCAGAATATCCCTAAGGTTCACTAAATGCCCCAGGGCTACAATCTTTGACGGAGCATATCTTACAGCTCATGCGAGATATGGATGAGATTCCAATTCCTATAGGACCGTGTTGCAGAGACCTACAATAAACTCTCTCACTATTTGGAGATCGCATTCCATTTTCATTCTACAATGCCATCTCAGGTGATGTTGAAACTTGAAGTGTTGGTGAGTACAAAGTTGCCAACTGCCAAATCTCTCTCATCTTTCATCGTGGGATCAAACTATCTACTTCATTAGCTCTGGGTGGCCGGGTAAACCCTATCCCCAACCTCATCTTGTCCCCTTTAGTGCTCAAACGTTATCAGGCACGCTAAACTGGAATGTCCCTAAGGGTCACTAAATGCAATAGGACTGCAATCTTTGATGGGGCATATCTTGAAGCTCGTGCGAGATATGTATGAGATTCTAGTTTCTACAGGACTATGTTGCAGAGGCCTAAAATAATCTCTTTTACTTTTTGGAGATCGCATTTTATTTTCATTCTACAATGCCATCTCGGGTGATGTTGAAACTTGCAGTGTTGGCCAGTACAAAGTTGCCAACTGCCAAATCTCTCTCATCTTTCATCGTGGGATCAAAATGTCTACTCCATTAGCTTTGGGTGGCTGGGTAAACCTTATCCCCAACCTCATATTGTCCACTTCAGTGCTCGAACATTCTTAGGCACGCTGAACCGGAATGTCCCTAAGGGTCATTAAATGCCACAGGGCTGCAATCTTTGACGGGGCATATCTCGGAGCTCGTATGAGATATGGATGAGATTCTAATTCCTACAGGACCATGTTGCAGAGACCTACAATAACCTCTCTCACTTTTTGAAGATCTCATTCCATTTTCATTCTACAATGCCATCTCGGGTGATGTTGAAACTTGCAGTGTTAGCCAGTACAAAGTTGCCAACTGCCAAATCTCTCTCATCTTTCCTTGTGGGATCAAACTGTCTACTCTATTAGCTTTGGGTGGCTGGGTAAACCCTATCCCCAACCTCTTCTTGTCCCCTTCAGTGCTCGAACGTTCTTAGGCACGCTGAACCGGAATGTCCCTAAGGGTCACTAAATGTCATAGGGCTGCAATCTATGATGGGGCATATCTCAGAGCTTGTGTGAGATATGGATAAGATTCTAGTTCCTATAGAACTGTGTTTCAGAGACCTACAATAACCTCTCTCACTTTTTGGAGATCGCATTCCATTTTTATTCTACAATGCCATCTCGGGAGATGTTGAAACTTGCAGTGTTGGCGAGTACAAAGTTGTCAATTGCCAAATCTCTCTCATCTTTCGTTGTGAGATCAAACTGTCTACTCCATTAGCTCCGGGTGGTTGGGTAAATCCTATCACCAACCTCGTCTTGTCCCCTTCAGTGCTCAGACGATCTCAGGCACGCTAAACTGGAATGTCCCTAAGGGTCACTAAATCCCACAGGGCTGCAATTTTTGACGGGGCATATCTCAGAGCTCATGCGAGATATGGATGAGATTCTAGTTCTTACAGGACCGTGTTGTAGAGACCTACAATATCCTCTCTCACTTTTTGGAGATCACATTCCATTTTCATTCTACAATACCATCTCGGGTGATGTTGAAACTTGCAGTGTTGGCGAGTACAAAGTTGCCAACTACCAAATCTATCTCATCTTTCATCTTGGGATCAAACTGTCTGCTCCATTAGCTCTGAGTGGCCGAGTAAACCCTATCCCCAACCTCATTTTTTCCCCTTCAGTTCTCAAACATTCTCAGGTACGCTGAATAGGAATGTCCCTAAGGGTCACTAAATGCCATAGGGCTGCAATATTTGATGGGGCATATCTCAGAGCTTGTGCAAGATATGGATGAGATCCCAGTTCCTACAGGACCATGTTGCAAAGACCTACAATAACCTCTCTCACGTTTTGGAGATTGCATTCTATTTTCTTTCTACAGTGCCATCTCGGGTGATGTTGAAACTTGTAGTGTTGGCCAGTACAAAGTTGCCAACTGCCAAATCTCTCTCATCTTTCATCGTGGGATCAAATTGTCTACTCCATTAGCTTTAGGTGGCTGGGTAAACCCTATCCCCAACCTCATCTTGTCCTCTTTAATGCTCGAACATTCTTAGGCACGCTCAACCAGAATGTCTCTAAGGGTCACTAAATGCCACAGGACTGCAATCTTTGACGGGGCATATCTTGAAGCTCGTGTGAGATATGGATGAGATTTCAATTCGTATAGGATCGTATTGTAGAGACCAGAGATCAGACAACGATAAGGATAGCATAGTAAGAAAATGATTATTTATCTAGTGGATATAAGTCTTTTATATAACAAACCATTTGTATGCATAGTAAAAGAACTTAATATAGATTTGAGACATATTGATCACTTGCAGTTTGATCATCTTCACAAGTATGCAACTTTTGTTTCACTATTTCATGCAGGTTTATTGAACTTTCTTTATGATGTCATTTACAGATGGGATGTTCGAAGGTTGAGTTCCTATGGGCTGTCAATACTTTGACTATACTTTAAGTCAACGATTATCAATATGGGAAAAAATAGAACTTGTTGTATTTTGAAGTGCTCAGAAGATGGCCTTGCCCTTCCCCAGGAGTTTCAGAAATGGGAGACATTAGGTAAGAGAGTGAAAATGTTACTATCGCTTCAATGCACATGATACAATTGGAAATGCAAATTTTGATGGTAATCATTTTGTGATAAGGGAGAGACTAGGGATGATCGTTGTTACTATCTCTTTAGTAGTGGATTTTTGTTTTCTCTTGAATTTGGTGGTGGGGGATCAGTGGTAAATCTCCTTGGATATTCCTTCTTATGATGTTAGTGACAAGTGTTGCTCTTTGAAAACACTTGTAGAATCTTTTTTAAATTATTAGATAAAAACAAAGAATTGTAAGTATTAAACATGATTAGCCTCTAGTTCCTAGAAGATCTTTATTTCCCCATCAATGTATTTAGAAAGTTAAGTTTTAAAAAGATCATAAATAGAAAAAATTAGAGAAGCCATTTAAATATTTATATTAATTGGAAACATGTGAGTCTTGAGTTTCCTCTGCCTTCTAAAGAATGTTCCTTAGCTAGCATACCTAATTCCACATTCCATAAGAGTGTCATTGCACTAAAGATTTAGGAAACCAATTGCTCTAAGATAAAGCTTCTCGGTCAATAATAATCTAGCCTATTGAGGTACATAATACTTCTCAATTAAACTTGTGTTAATTCAGTATTAATTTTTTAATTAACTAGAATTTCAGTATCTATGTACAGGGGGTGATTGAGAAAACTATTTGACGTCCAATTTGAAAATATATTTGTAAGGATCTCGACCAGGGTTCACAACTTCGATGATTAATACATTCATTCAAGCTAAAACCTCACTAATATATATATATATATATATATATATAAGGTAGTAAATAAGGTCATGTCTAGACCCAAATCAACCAATGAAAGTCAAATCAGCATAATGTGGAACAAAAATATATGCATTGAGTGGGTTGTCATAGAAAAGCTTTAGAATAAAATTTATGTCTAGAATTAAAAGACCTTAAAAAAAATTTATGCTTGTAACACAAATGGCCATTCAAAATTGAATATGGTTACAATATGTGAAATAGAATTACGAGAACTTGTAATGCTCTTGTGAACATCATGTTAATTCTTGTAAGAATCCCTAAGATGCTTGTTATACTCAAAATTTTGTTGAAATTGAATTAATTTTTATCCTATTGGTTAATTGGCTTAGGGTGATATATGCTTCTTGGATGGAATAATGAGTTCGTGATTAACTCTGTATTAAGATTCATAGCATCTTCTAGTTATTTTCAAAGGAAATTTATAAATTAAGCTAATGTCATATGGCTTGCTTGAGAAAGATGTCCATGTTCTTATTTATGGGTACTAATGAGTGTCCACATTTAGTTCTTCAATATCCTATTTGAAAAGCTTTCCATAGACATTTCTTTTCCATACTAAATATTTCTAAAAACATATTTGAGTAGAAGCACTATAGTAGATACTACATGATGTTTCAACAAATAAAGTAATAGGTTAAAGACTATTATTTCCAAGGTATTATGTCATAGTATTTTAATTGTAATGATTTTAGACTAATGATATTCTTGAAGGTAACTTTGACATGCATCAAGAAAGACAACCTACAGCCAAGGCTATATTGTGCCTACAACCAAAGCCATAAATGCTCACAGCCAAAGCCACTAGTGCACATAGCCAAAGCCATGGATGCTTATAGCCAAAGTTACAAGTGTTCGCAGCCAAAGCCATGAGTACATGAAGTCGATGGTCACAATTGTTTACAACTATTCACCAAAAACAACTTCTTTGCAGTTTTTGAGAAATACTAATAAAGAAAAAAATAACATCTACTAGTTGGTAGACATAATGGAAACTCTCTAGCAATTGAATTGAATTTCATACATGCACATATCTAATTTAATGTCATACACGAACATATCTAATTTAAGATCATACGTGAACAAACATATAATATAGAATGATAACCAATAATGTAAAATACATTAACAGACACATAATATATTGTGATAACCAATAATGTTGTATATGAACAAACATATCATATATTAACCAATAATGTCATACATCAAATATAGAATGTCATATGTACATCAAATGTATGTCAAATATGTCTCTCTGATGCCTATATATATACATGGGGAATAGAACAACTCTCTCTCTCTCTCTCTCTCTCTCTCTCTCTGTATATATATATATATATATATATATATATATATATATATATATATATATATATATATATATGTATGTATATATATATATATATATATATATGTATGTATGTATATATGTATTGAATATCTCAACTACATCTTTTCCTTCCCACGAGGAGAAGGAAACAAGTCTCTCGACATCCTCTACCATCGTGTGGAGGGAGACAGTGGAGATGATGGGCCCCTCTTGACATGCTCACTTGACCTCTTGTTGAGGCTCTTCTCCAGGTCCAACTGATACAAAGAAAGTAGATATGAATCGATATTTATTATACGTTGAAATCAAATATATGTACACACAAAATCAATTATTTTTTGACTGCCAACAAATAGTCAGTCTATAAGTCCACCTCAAATGCTCATGGACGATCAGGCATGACAAGACCCTACAAAAATTCAATAAATATAATCATTTATAAATAACATTAGAAATTTTGAGATTAAATATTATAAACAACAACTAAAATGAAGAAAATTCTTTCATACCTCCATTAGTGGCTGTGAGCTAGCCACAGCTGCGACCACTCCACTATCAACAGATTGTTGCAAATGATGAGGTGTGTTCGACATCATGAGCTGCATGTCATACAATACACGTTATATCTAACATTAAACATGGAATAAATATAATCAAATGAATTAAATTAACATGAAACAACTATACCTATGTGAAGCTCGTATGATGTCTCTGCTCTGTGTCTGTGGTAAAGGTTGAGGGTCCTGTGGAGAACTGATGCACATGCATAATTTTTTTTGTCAATCCTTAATATGATTACGTAATAAATATATGTATTAATTAAAATGATTAAATTGATACATACCTCAGGACTTGTCGAAGGGACAAAAAATGGGCCTGGAGGATCGCTGCTAGGCCCAGCAACACTTTGACCCTAAATTTTGAACAATGTTAATAAATGCTAATTAATTAATCATTCACTATACATATGAAATGTGATCAAATTAGTAATTTACCTATGTGTCAATGCCAAATTTCTCATTCAGGAATTCATCGGTGACAAGCCCATCATCCACAACATCTTCGACATGAGTACCAAATGTGCATAGGGATCCGCATTAAGTGCACATGTGACCACGATGCATAGAAGGCTCCCCCTCAACCAATGGGCTCATAGAATGGATGAGGGTCTGCGTTAAAGCATTAATGGTCCCTAAAGTGCTGGCCTCTACATGTTCCTTCACAATTGAAGGAATAATCACATGCTCATGTTGTGGATGGACCACAGGTGCTCTAGTAACTACATTAGGGTCACGATGTGCTCCTGGCCTCTCAAATGATGACCCCCCACCTCTACCCTAGGAGTCTAACATATCAAAATAATTGGGGATCTCTCCAAGGATAAACTCACAATATAATTTCTTCAAAAAATACATGGGGACCTCGTGATTGTTGCAAGGAGGGGCATCAAAAACCATCCACCATCTATCCCAAAAATTATTTCTAATAGCATCGTGTATACACCAATGGATGGGGAATCATTTAGTACCCTCTCTAATAGTATTTGGGTCACTGGGTTTTCTAAATAATGCACATATACTAACTTTTGATATTTCTTTTTTTTTAACATCTTCATATGACAATTTATTTGCATAAAATCTTTTTTGTTCATCCCTCTTAGCCCGCCAAATATCTAACTGACCACTAACTGAGGCTATATGAGTGTTAATGGATCCGAGGGATGATGCCAATTGAGCCCTCATTGGATTGGTTTGTTCGGATTCTTTCAACCGAGCAATGAGTCTTTCTAATTTAGTTTTGCCTCTCTGTATTTCATTTCTTATATTTTCTTGTGTGCCTAGCGGAGGTCTTGCAATTGGTTTGGGTTGTGGAATTTGTTGTTCTTCTTGAGGAGGGTTTTGATTTTGAGGTTCTTGAGGGTTTTGTGGATTTTTCGATTGATTATGGACATTTCCTGATAAAAAAATTAATTGAAATCCAACTAAATAAACAAATCTAAATGAAATTTGTAAAAACCCTACAAAAGAATATCAAAAACCAATAAAACAATATGGAAAACATATTAAACAATGCAAAGTTAAGTTTATATCACTAACCTCGTCATCGTCGGTGTGCTCATTGTCTTGGATTTCGTCGGTGAGGACGCATTTTGGCAAATGGTGGTGAATTTTTGCTATCAAACCCGCGTATGCGTTGTTGGAGAGCCAAAAAGAAAAATGAAAATGATGGGCTGCGGGTCTGCAGCCCATCATATAACTTTTTGGATATTAAAATAGCGTGTACGAGCTATAGCACGTACGCACTATGGCTTGGGTGACCCAAGCCATAGCACATACATGCTATTGAAAATTAGGAAAAAAAAAAAAAAAAACCTTGTCATCTTTTTGGCGCCACAACTCAGTGCATATGCCCTAGATTCATCAATGGATTTTCACAATTGGGCTTATGGCAGGGAATTTCGATTCCTCATACATCTATCACTGTTACCCATTGCCTTTTTGCTAATGATACTCTTCTTTTTGGAAAGTCAAATGTAAAGGAAGCTACCCTTATTAAGTATGCCTTAGACCTTTATTTAAAAGTTTTTGGTCAGAGAATCAATGCCAAAAAATCTAAAATTTAAATTTTCAACACTAGTGATGCACTAGCATACAGGATTTCTTCAACTTTGGGCTTCCCAGTGGATCAGCTCCCATCAGTTTATCTTGACATTCCTTTTTTTATGGAACTAACAAGATGACTTTTTGTGCTTCCTATCATTGATAGAATTTGGGGTAGGATTTTGGCCTCAAAAGCTATGTGATTAGCTTTTTTAGGTCGCATTTTACTAATTAAAGTTGTCCTAATAGCTATCCAAAACTATTACTTGTCAATTCTTAATGCTCCCTCTTCTATAGTCTTGCAAATCCAGAAGATTATTAGAGATTTTATATGGAAAGGAAATTTTTTAAATAAAAAGAAGCTTCCTCTTGTTTCTTTGCTTGAAATGGCTCATGATAAGGCACCTAGGGGTGTTGGGTTGCATGATATTGCTACTAGAAATAAGGATTTTGGGGGCAAGCTTGCATGGAAAATGTATACAAAACCTCATGCAAAATGGTGTTCAATCATTCAAAAAAAATTCTTAGATTCTCCAAGTCCTACCAGAATTCTTACTATGTCTAATCCTCCTTTAGGTTCAGCCATATGGAACTTTATGATGTCTCCAAAGGATATTGTTTGTAATTATTTTACTTGGGAAATTCACAGTGGAGAGAAAGTAAAGTTTTGAGAAGACTCATGGAATGGATTTTCCCCTCTATGTAGACAAGAAAAGTTGAATGAAGCATTCCATGTCCTAAAAGCTAAGTGGGGCTCCTCTTTTTGGGACTATGTTTTGGCAATTGAAATTCATTCAAGAAGGGCCCATATGGAAAGAACCTCCAAAACATCTTCCTAGTCAGCTAAGTCTCCTTTCTTTGAGAGACTCTCTTTTTGAAAGAATTGTTTTTCTTTCTAATAGGGACGATATAGTTATATGGCCCCCATCAAAGCTGGTAATTACTTAATTAAGGAAGGTTATTATGGTCTTTGACAAATAGATAATTCAAGAAGGAAGTGTAGAGCTTTTTCCTTTTGTTGGAACTCTATTGTGTTGCCCAAGGCAGGATGTTTTGATTGGATAACCCTTAGAAAGAGAATACTCACTAGAAAATGATCATCCATGCTAGGTATTGCTGAATCTTTTATTTGCAAATTATGTAATAAGGAGCTAGTAACTACAGACCACCTCCTTCTCCACTGTCCCTTTGCTTATAAATGTTGGGTTTTTGTGTTGAAGAAGCTTCAAATGTCTTTACCTTTGTTGAATAGTCTTTGGGACCTATTTCAATCTTGGCCAGTTCAATTTTTGAGATCTCTATTTGCTAGTATTTAGGAGTGCATCCCAGCTACTGTGGTCTGGGCCATTTGGTGGGAGTGCAACAAGATCATTTTTCATAATGAAAAATCAAGTCTAGAATCTATTCTGGATGGGATTGAGAATGCAATTTTAGAAAGAGTAAATGCAAATATATTCAATTGTGTGAAAAATATTTCAATATCTTCTTGGGATTATCTTCTTCTAAAATTGTGGAAACAAATTAAGTTACCTCTAGGTTTCTCCACAAGCTAGAATTCTAATAATCAATCTAACCGGCTTCATATAAAATGGTCTCCCCCCTCTAGAAATTTTTTAAAATTAAATTTTGATGGTTGCTCTAAAGGGAACCCTAGTAAGTCAGGCTTGGGTGCTTATATTAGGAATTGGCAAGGTGAAGTAGTTGAAATCAAAGCAAATGTTTTACCAAATGGTACTAATAACCTTGTAGAAACTCAAGCCCTATTAGTAGGTCTAATTTGGCAAAGAGATGTAATGTTTCCACCATCCATATCAAAGGTGATTCTTAGGTAATTATAAACTCTTGTCTCTCACAAACTTCTCATACCTGGAAACTAACATATATCCTTCAAAAATGTTGGGATTTGATTGACTCATTTCAGGCTACTTGTTTCTCTCATACTCTAAGGGAGGGAAATAAACTGGTTGATTGTCTAGCTAATCTTGGTTGTGAAGGCTCTATATATGAATCTTGTCATTCAAAGGTTATTTTTTTGAAATTCCCATGCTTAGTAGAGTGCCATACTTGGGAAACAAAGAAGATGAATGAAGCTCAAGAGAAACTAGTGTTGTAATTGATCAACCCACTTATCATTTAATTGGCTATTAGCTTTCACACTCTTTGCGCATGAAGATTCTTCTTTTTGTTGACAATGGAAAGTATAGAGTTGGCCTTCATGGTTCATGTTTGAGATGTTGATTTTGATGGTACTTTTCTAGTTCACAAATGCTCCAATTAGATAGGAGGTTTAATGTTTTCTCAAATTTAGTTAAATCTTTCAGAAGGAGAGGTTCATTAGTATAATTGGACCCTAGTCATTATTGAGTATTTGTATATACCATATTTTGGGAACTTTTGCTGAGTGCAAAGTAATTTATTTTTTCTATAGGTATGCCTAGTATGTCCTATCAACCTTTAACACTTTTGTATTTCAGCAAGGATTCAGAGTTTTCTTGCTTGTTCTTTCTCTGATGAGCCCTTGAACTAGTTTATTAATAAATATATTATATAAGTGCTATGTCACTTTTTGATTTAAAAAAAAATTAATAATGAGGATTATGATCAATAATTATAATTAATATTTAGGACTGTATTTTAAAATTTCATTTGATTTTAGATTCGATGTAATTTAAAATTATAATAATGGTTGACAATCATAATTAATAATGATGATTATAGATCACAATGATAAGATAAGATATAGGCTTAGTATTTTGAAAAGGATAATATATAGGGTTTTTTTTGTTACTATCACAATTTAATTAGAATTAGGTAATAATTTAAAATCTTAAGTAAATTAGAAAATGTTAATTACTAACATAGGAATGAGATTTTGAGCATGTATATTTTGTTTGCATATGTAAATAATCTTTTTATTATATAACCTAGGTCATGGAGAGTTGTATTGATGAAATAAATGTGGTAAAAAATCCAAGCATCGAGAATCATCTAGAAGAAGTATAAATCTCCAACATTCTTAGATGTCAATTCTTAAAATTTGGTCATGAGCCCAAATATAGACCAAAACATTTTGAGTGAGTTACAAACAGTGCATATGGAGTTTGATTCAGACAAAAAATGGCATTTTTTTTATAGGCCCTTTAGTAGAGACAGATGAGAGAAATATAATAGACCACACAACATCAATGACATCAAAACCATCGAATATACAAAGGAAAATGGAGTTGATTCATACATGGGTAGGAAATCCTAACATATACCCAATGCTAATGATGGATTTGCCTAATATTAGTGCATCTTCCATAAATGAATACACCATAGCTAGATTGATTGACATGACATTCCCCTCTTTATTTCCCAATGGTAAATGTGAGTTGTTAGAACCACAACTAAGGGAAGTACATTTACATGAATATGTTAAGCACTTAATTTGATATAGAGATAATAGATTTGAATAGAATCCAAGGTTTTGTCACTACATGATGAATATGATCATGAGACACTGAGCCCATAGCTCCACAAGTGTTTGGATGAAAGGACATTTGCATGAAATGTCAATCACAATAAAAGAGTTACATGAGCATTTGGAGAAAACACCATAGTCTCATCTACAAAATAGATTGATGCAATTTGGAACAAATTTAAGGGAGGCACAATCATATTGGACAAATTGTCGAGCATATTAACAAAAATGCTTCATCAACTTGGAATGCTAACAATATTTTTTACATTAAGTGTAGTAGACTTATACTAGCCACATTTGCATGAAATGATGTCTAGAATGCAACCAAGTGATCCAAAAGAAGCACAAATGTGGAGGAAACAAAATATCATTGACTATCCACACATTGTTGCACAATACATACATTTATGAAATATAACTTTCAGAAAAGAGATACTTGAGAATGGAATGAATGTTGAAGACTGTTGGCTGAGATATGAATAGTAGCATAGAGGATCAACACATGTCCATGATTTTATGTGGTTAAAAGGAGCACCAAAAAAGGAAAGTATTGATTGGAATAATCAAATGTCAATTTTATTATGTTGTATCATATCTCCATGATTTGGTTCATGTATGTAAACCTCAACGAGATAGATAACTCGAGAATATATAGGTATGATTATAGAAAGTTATAAAATTAAACATTCTTTATTGTGGTAAATTTAAATAAGAACATATATGATATTAAAAATTAAAAATGATGTTTCAGGCATACCAAAATTTCCATCTACACCCATGTTTGAAAAACACCAAACAATTGATCAAAAGTGATTTCAACATGGACTACAACAAGATTCTAAACATTTCCTAAGAAATTTTATTCATTATAAATGCTAATATTCTTCTCCTTTAATCTATCATTGTATTAACCACTAAAAAAATGTTAATGAAATATAGGTAAAATGCACCATGGCCATTGAATTTACAAGGATCTAGACTATAGAAAGATTTAGAAACTAGTGAGAAAATAGTTGAACCATTCAGAAATGACAACAGAGTTAATTCATCAATGTAACATCACATCCTTACAATTTTATATTTGGTTTGCTATCTCAAGTTATTTTTGTGAGAATTCACCTTGGTAAAAAAAAAAAATTTCTCTTATTCTTCATATTTTTAATATTTCTTGCACAAAATGTAGTACTAGAAATATTATTTATTTTAACACTTACTTTATTACAAATTATGGATAGTTTTACACTCATAATTTTTAAATACTCATATTTTGTATTTTTAGCTTTTTTTGTAGTAAAGAATTAAAAAAATGGATGCTTCAAAAAAAAATTTAGAAATCATTGTATTTGCATCAAGGATGAAAGAAGTTCATCATGATCATTGCACAAATAAAGGCCATAATACCAATCTGATCACTAAAGAATATGTTATGTACTTACATCATTACAGAGAAGTAATTTACATTTAGTTATTACTTATTTGACCTTTGGTACTTATTGGTTAATAAATATGATTATACTGAACATCTCTTTTCTCTTTGATTTATGTAAGTTTGATAATCAACAACTCATGTTTATATATATATATATATATATATATATATATATATATATATATATATATATATATATATATATATATATATATATATATATATATATATATATATATATATATATATATATATATATATATATATATATTTGTGTGTGTGTGTGTGGTTTTTATATGGTTTTATAAATGTGTTCCATATTCTTTTTTTAACTTATTTTAGAATACAAGGAAATTGGGTTTTTAAACTCTTCATGTGATGTATATAGTATACTTTCATTACTCTATATTCAAAAGATTTGTAGGCTATACTTTCATAAGTCTATACACATGACTTTCTAATATGTTCGGTATTCAACTATTGCTTTATATGGAAGTGACAAATATGTGGTATCACAAATAAATCAAACATTAAATTTATTTGTAATTAATCTTAATTCTATGAATAATCCTAACCATCATGTATAAATCCTAAACCTAACCATTTTTTTTGTATAGCTTTATATAAAATGTATCATAAATAAAATTCAAAAATGGATAACATTAGATGTTATATTTAAATGGATGTGGAAAATATAGATATTATTTACAATGTATGTACGAAAAATAAACAAAAATCTAAATGTCTCTCAAAGCCAAGTCCTAATTATATGCATAATCCTAAACATAATATAAATATTAAGATTGTCCATTATCTTAAGTCTAACATTAACACTAATCCTAATCTTAACTATTTGACCTATAATAACTATTATTCTATCATAAACATATTAATAATATTCTCCATCCTAATTGTTCAATCACCCTAATCATAATTCTGACCTTAATCAGTACCATAACCTTAACTTTAATTTAGATGCCAAATGCAATGATAACCATAAAAATAAATTATGACCTTGACCATAAATGTAACCCTAACAATAAACCTTAACATAAATCTAGCCCTAACAATAAAACTTAAAATTAAATTGTAATTGCAAACAGTATCATGATCAAAACTATATTTCTAACTTGAGTACATTTTTATAATCCTAATATAAGTCCAGGCCCTAACCCTAATCTACCTATAAATTTAAAACTAACACCAAGCAAATTTTCACTCTTAAACACTTTAACACTAAACCTTATCCCTAATTATAATAATAATAATATATAGTAAGAGTAATCCTAATACTAAACCTAACCATGATATATTTTGTAAGGTTATATTTTAAACATAATCAAATTAATTATTCAATGTGTTACCATGCCACTACTACTACTAGCTAATATATACTCTATATGTAAAATATGCCAAGATGCATATTTAAACTCAACACCTCGATGCATCTAAGTGTATTTTACATATAGAGTATATATTAGCTAGTTAATATTGAGAGCCCTATTTAATTGTTTGGTTATATTTAATAGAGTAGCATAATGGAAGTGTTCAATTTATAACAACTAATCATAAATTGATCTTAATTATTTTATTTCAAATAATTGTTCAAATAAATATATCATTTATATATACTTTTTGTTTAAATTGACTTGGTTTTAATTTTATTGAATTATCAAAAATTGTAATAACTTTTAAAATAAATGAAATGATTTTTTAAAAACCATATAGATCACATTTATGACATTAATTGATCTTCATTATTTTATTTCAAATAACTGTTCAAATAAATATATCATTTATATATACTTTTTGTTTGAATTGACTTGATTTTAATTTGATTGAATTATCAAAAATTGTAATAACTTTTAAAATAAATGAATTAATTTTTTTAAAACCATACAGATCACATTTATGACATTATGTATATGAAATGGATGTAAATCTACTATAACAAATAATGTAAATTTATTCTTCTAGTGAACATTTATCAACCATTTTCATAATGTTAATTTTATTCTTCTTAAATAATTTATTGTGCGTGGTTGCATCAACTGAAGAAAGGTTAAGTTTAATGAAATTAATCCTTTCAAAAAGACATATTTTCAATTTTTGGCATGATGTTGCAACAAGTAAAGAAATATTTTTCAAAAATAAAGTTGTTATTATTCTTAAGTGATGCTTATCCAAATATATAGTATGTTGTGCATCAAAAGAGTGGCATTGGATTCGAGAAGAAATATTATTTAGTGATATTATATTTCACTACATGGCAATAGTGATTGTTGATGCAAAAATGTCTAACACATAATCTAGAAGAAATTATGAAGAAAATTTATACTTGTCCATTTTATAAAAAAATTATATTTTTTATTATGAAGAAAAATTCTTATAATACTATTTATCTACAAGAAAATTCTAGTTTAAATCAAGATTTATATGTAGAAAATATTTTCTACTACAAGTCAAATTGTGATATTAGTATAAGAATTCAATTATGTGACTTTTATGTTAAATTCATTGACCTATGTTTCATTATTAGTGGTTCATAAGAACACATCTCTTAAGACAATGAATGAAACACTTAACTAAAGTTTGCCAAGTGTAAATTGAGATATCTATTTTATGTTTTGATGTGTTTTTTCTTAAAAATTTTATATGATGTAACACTCAACAAACAAAGGTTCCCAAATTCTAAATAAAAGTATCATTGTTCAAATACTCAAATCCATGCTTTATCACAGGATGTGTACCAAATAAGTTAAACTTTATTCCATCAAAGAACAGAAATTTAATTTATAGAGAGACATTTATCAAACATATTGTGTGATATTGTAATAAACAAGTGCCACATAATGGCATGTACTTGCTGTAAATATATATGTATTTTAATAGAAATAGTTAATGAAATATTTAGAAATAAACAAATCATTGTTTTTAATTATGTAGTGTAGTATTATAAAATATATTCTAAAATAAAATAACACAAGTTAATGAATATATCTAAATATTTTTTACCATGCACTATTTATAGTAAAATATTAAACAAAATATAACATATAGCATTTATTTAATCAACAAACAAATTAAGAAAAAAAAATAATAAATAAATTTGAAATAGTAATGTTATATATGATTTTGAAATGAAAGAAAGTAAGTATCAATTGATAGATAAAATTAATTATCAAAAACTTATAAATAATTTGATGAGAATAATAAATTAGGTGAAAATATGACAAACAACCAAAAATTAAGTAAAGTATAGCTAGAAAATAAAGCAATATGTCTGCAAAAAGGGGTATTATAAGAGAAAATCAAATGAACCAATCATAATTGAGAGAAATAATTTCAATAATAAAGTATATTAATAAGTTGTTATTAAACTTTATGAATATTTGATTAGTCAAAAAGTAATTCATAATGATTGGTGCATAGTTCTTAAACTAATTGAGTAAATGAGTAAATGTATACAATAGTACTAGCCTGGCAAGTACAATAAGAGCTTTCTTGATATGTCAATTAGATATATTTATTTTTATTAAATTTTCATGGTGTATAGCCATATTAAGTAAAGGGAAATCAATCATACAATACTAGAATCAATTATTTTTGCAAGGCCATTTAAAAAAATATTTTATCTGACACTATATTGTCTCATTAAAAGATTTTTAAGTAATTTAGAAAACTGAATATTATCTAAAAATGATGTGTATCTTATAGTATAATAACTGAAAAAAATGTACATCATAACTTCTAAAGAGTTAATTTCTAGCTAGACATATATCAATCATACAATATACGACACTGTTGCAAAATAAAAGTTTGGACATATTCATAAACACTACTTTTATGATGTGTAGTTTCATTAACTCAAAAAATCACTTCATGTTATTATTTATTTTATATTTTAAAATATGTAATTCAATTATGTGAATTCTTTTATATAATTCTATTTTATTTTACTTTTTAAAAAAGATCAAAGTTTGAACTATGAATTAAGGAGTATAGATATTATTGTATAATATTAGCATCAAGTTAGAAGATTTTTTTTTATATTGAATAAAATGTATCATACATTTGAAAATTTAATAAAAGAAGGGATATGTCCTTTTATATTAGAAGGAAGATGATTCAGTACACTCCACGAAACTTGAAATCTAAGTGGATGAAAGGATATTTTATTATTATTTTGCCATCTTAAAAGTTAATAACTATTATTTTGAAATCTCTAAAGACTTAGTGATATGGATGCATGCATGCTCGAATTGTCACCTTTTCCTCAAAATTTTACCAATTAATTCTTACAAAATGTGAGGAAGTCCATTGTGTTTGTGTGCCAGTACTAACAATTTGATTGTTATGGCTCAGATAAAGATTTGTAAGGAGCCTCAACTTACGAAACTCCATTGGCACCATTCCAGTGAGCTTGTAACATCAAGTCTCGAACAATTTCCAATGGAATTTGGTATGCTTCCACTAAGCTGATTGTCCCATAAATTGAGGTATGTCAAATGGGGTGATTTGGTACCAATGTCCAAAGGAATATGGCTAGTCGATTGTGATTAAAAAATATATGATTCAATTTTTAGAGATTTGTTAATGAGAAGAGAATAAAGCTTGATAAATAGTTTATAGAAAGGTAAAGATACTGTAGGTGAGCGAGAATCCCTAGTTCCAGAAGAATGGAACCGTGGAGGCTTTATTTTGAAAAATACATTAGAGGTTAAGGAAGATAGATTTCCTGAAGAACTAAGAATTGTGCTGGTAAAATCATTTGTTCCCAAGTAGGTTCTTCAAACTTGTGAGGCCACTTAGCTTAGGTGGAATGTTGTCGTGCAGATGGTTCCCATTGTTCAACTTGTTAACATATTAATCATTAGGGTTTAAAAGTTAGATTAGATATTTTAGTGTGTGAAATATAAATCAAATTCACAAACTATAAAAATTCACTCAACACATGAAGGTGTCAAGTGCTAATTTTTCTCAACACCTTAAGGAGCCGAGTGGCAACGTGCTCGGCACGTGAAGGTGCCGAGTGATAGGCAGTAGTTGTTGAGTTCGCTCGGCACAAGAAGAAGCCAAGTAAGCTCGGCACACAAAGGGCAATGCTCGGCAAAAATGGATGCTAAGTGAGCTCGGCTCAAACTAGAAGATAAATATAACTTAGAAGAATTTCAATATGAATGCTTTCACCATTAAAATCAAAGAGCCAAAGCTTGAAGCTTCTAAAAAAACTTGTCAAATGTACTGAATAGAAGAAGAATTATTGGATTCAAGTATGCTTGCTTTCTTTCTATTCAACTAAGATTAAAAACATTAAAAAATCTAGGAGCATTCGTCTTCAACTAGAAAATCGTAAAATAACCCTAAAACTTTAAACAACTTCAATACTTCAAACTTGTAGCTCTAATGGTTGCATACAATGGTGGCTAGAGCAATCACTACTTCAATAGGACAAAACCAACAATAATGAACTTATACAATGAACAAGGGAAACACGTGCAAGTGGAGAGATTAGATCTACTGATCACTTTCTTCTTCTTCATTCTCTACTCTACAACTCTCTGCTAAACTTCTGATCTACTAAAATCTACATAATGAATCTAAAACATTCCTTTTGTCATGCTTCCAAAAACATTTTCTCCCTCTTTCCTGATTTTAAAAACTCATCTATCGCATTTTTTTTGTAGGTCATCAGGGATCGTAGGTGGGCGTTTGGCTCTAGGGGCAAATGACCTTTTGCATTTAATATTCCAACACTCTCCATTTTATCTCGAGCTAAACAAATAAGGATCATTACTGATCCACATCAACTACACCAAGACACTCTCT
Source organism: Cupressus sempervirens (assembly GCA_028749045.1). Taxonomy (NCBI): domain Eukaryota; kingdom Viridiplantae; phylum Streptophyta; class Pinopsida; order Cupressales; family Cupressaceae; genus Cupressus; species Cupressus sempervirens. The sequence goes on along the minus strand of CM053785.1, from coordinate 827,184,353 downwards.
TAGGTGTACAAAACATCCAATGCCTAATGGCTTTGTGAAAATATTTGCTAGCTATTTCTCAGACTTACAAAATTCTATCTTGATATCCCCATTCTCCACCAACTCTCTAATGAAGTGATATATGATCTCAATATGTTTGCTTGTCCCATGGAAGACTGGATTCTTAGACAATGCAATTGATGAGATGTCACAATAAATTGTGGTTCCATCCTCTTGCCTTTCATTTAAATCTATCAAGATCCTCCTTAGCCAAATTTCTTGACATGCTACTGCATTTGCTACTATATATTCAACATCTGTTATAGATTAAGCAACAATATGTTGCTTCTTGGATGCCCATGAAATTGCACCCGATCACATATGGAAAACATATTCGGAAGTGCTCTTCCTATCATCTATACTTCCAGCCCAGTCACTATCCATGTAACCAACCAACTGGAATTCATTTGACATAGTATACAAAATTCCAAATCCCTTGGTACCTTTCATATACCTTAGGATCCTTTTTCTCACTTTCCAATGGGAATCCTTTTGTGTTTTCATAAATCTAGAAATCAGACTTACTGCATGCATCAAATCTGGGCAAGTTGTAGTCAAATACATTAAAATTCCAACCATACTCTTTTATAGTGTTGGATCCACTCTCCTTCTAGAGTCTTCCTTGCTCAACTTCAAACCTGTTGCTGTTGGCATTGGGGATGCCCTACAATTCTGCATTTTAAATCTCTCCAAGATCTGCCTTGCATATTTTTTTTGAGAGATGAAGATGTCATCATGCATTTGTTTTACTTTTATGCCTTGATAGTATTTCAAGAGACCTAGGTCTATCATTTCAAATTCATTTTTCATAGCCTCTTTGAATTCAACAATTAGAGCCTTGTCATTAACAATAAAAATCAAATCATCTACATACAAGACAACAATTAACACATTTTCATTTGCTGCCTTGATGTAGAGAGTAGACTCACCATTGCTTTTCCTAAAGCCATTTCTTATCAAATATGATTCAATCTTACTATACCATGCCCTTGGAGCTTGCTTGAGCCCATAAAGAGCCCTCTTCAATATATATACTTTGTGTTCTTGAACTGCAACTTCATAACCAGGTGGCTGCTCCACATATACTTCTTCCTTCAATACACCATTTAGGAAGGAAGATGTCATATCCATTTGAAATAACTTCCATTTGTGCTGAGCTATAATTGTTATGACAACATGCATAGTTTCCATTCTTGCAACTGGGGCATATGTCTCATCATAATCTCTACCATACTACTATTTGTAGCCCTTGACTACTAGCCTTGCCTTATGCCTATCAATCTTTCCTTTAGCATTGCATTTGGTCTTGTAGACCCATTTCACTCCAATCACTTACTTGTTGGGAGGAAAATCAGTTAGCTCCCATGTCTCATTTCTTTCTATAGCATCTATCTCCTCATCCATGGCCTTACACCATTTCTTCTCCTTAACAGCTTCTTCAAAATATATTAGATCACTATGAGAAAATAATGCAAAATTAACACTCTCATCATAATCTTCATACCTTTCATCTTGGTATATCTCCCTAAGACTCTTGGTCTTTCTTGGTAATAGGGAGGAGAGCGTGGGATTAGAATCGTCACTACTGCTACTTTGCCAACTAGCTTGGTCTTCATTGTTACTTAGCACTGACACTCAGTCATGCCTAGAGGACCTTTGTAATGACTGAAGTTCCTTGCCTTTTCTTCTATTTGCTCCTTCTTCTTGTTGTTCATCAGCATCTTCTTCACTTGTAATTGGCACTTTACTTGAGGTGCTCAATGATTCATCAGTTGAACCATACCAAGACTGATTTTCAAGAAATTCCACATCTCATGAAAGAATCATCTTGTTCAATGGGTCATACAGTCTGTATGCCTTTGATTCTGAGCTGTACCCTCTGAAGATGCACTTCACACCTTTGTCATCCAATTTTTGCCTTTGCTCTTTAGGCACATGTGCATATGCAACACATCCAAACACCCTTAGGTGTTCAACTGTCCATCTTCCTCATGACCATGCTTCCATTGCAATTCTATCACGAACATCCTTTGTAGGGCAAATATTAATTAGATAAACTATTGTTTCTACAACCTCTCCCCAAAATTTAGTTGAGAGACCTTTCTCTTTCATTATGCTCCTTGCAATTTTGACAATGGTCATGTTCTTTCTTTCAGCCACTCCATTTTTCTGCGGTGTATAGCTGGCTATGAGCTCTTTCTTTATACCATGTTTCCTGCAAAAATTTAAAAAAGAATTGGAGGTATACTCCCCTCCTCTATCTAATCTTAGGACCTTGATATAGTGTCCACATTCTCTTTTAGCCTAGGCTTTGATCTCAAGAAACTTATCAAATGCTTCAGATTTTGATTTCAAAAAATAAACCCTTGTCCTATGACTTAAATCATCAATAAATGTCATGAACTAAGTACTCCCCCCAATGGAAGTAACTTTCATAGGACCAACTAGGTCAGTATGCACTAACTCTAATGGATATCTAGCCCTCCTAAAATTTCTATAATTTAAGGGAAGCCTATGTTGCTTACCCAATATACAAGCCTCACTCTTGTCACAAGAATTTCCTATTCATGGAAAACCTTCTACCATTCTTTTATTGGACAACAAATTTAAACTAGCATAGCCAAGATGACCACACCTAAGGTGCCATAGCTGTGAGGGGTCTTCAATCACACTCCTTAGAGCTGATTGTGTGGGAGGTGTAGCACTAAGTTGAGATGAGAAATATGTCTCAATCCTCAAGGAAAACATTCTGTCCTTTTCCATTTGAACTACTACAAGTAAATTCTTGCTCCCATATTTTTCTTGAATGATACACCTATCATTGTCCATCAGCACTTTGTATCCATTTTGAATGAGCTGACAAATGCTCATCAAATTGTGCTTCATATCAGTGGAAAAATACACATTTTTTATTTCTTTCTTCTCACCTTTCTTGGTGCAGACCATAATAGATCCTTTGCCCACAACTGGTAGAGTTCCATTGTTACCCATTTTAATCTCAATTTTGAAATTCTTGTCAATGAAGGAAAACAAGGTTTCATTACCACTCATGTGGTTGCTACATCCACTATTGAGGTACCAAACCTTAGGGATTCCTTCTTCACCAACATTACACATGATGAAGGCGGTGGCATTATTTCCACTTCCCATGTTCACATCATCCACATTTGCTTGTCTTGACTGATCATTTTGCTTCTTCCAGCATTCACTTGCATAATGCCCATATTTATGATAGTAGTAGCATTCTACATTACTTTAATTTGAGTTGTAGTTTTTCTTACCTCCTCTTGAAGTATTTTGTGAGCTACTTTGTCCATCTATTGTTCCTGAGCTTTCTACTGCAACATTTCTTTGTCCTCCATTACCTCGACCTCTGCCTCTAGAGTTTCTACCTGAGCCATTTCTTCCTCTCTCCCTTCCTCTTGGATTTGACTGAGCCTTGAATGCTTGCTCTTGGGAAGAAGAAGATGCAAATTTATTGATCCTATGCTCATGGGTTTCAAGAGTACCCATCAACTCATCCATTGTCAAAATAGTGAGGTCATTTTCCTCTTCTATGGTCATGACCAAGTTGTCATATTTATGAGGTGAACTCTTCAATATCTTTTCCACTATCCTCTGCTCTTGATATTCTTCTCCATCTGATTTCAGTTGATTAATCACATTTGAGGTCCTCGAATTGAAATATGCAATTGCTTCATTTTCTTTCATTTGAAGGTTCTCAAACTCCCTCCTTATATTCTGTAGCTTTATTGTGCAGACTTTATCAGTCTCCTTAAAGTTTGTCTCAAGGATATCCCATGCTTCTTTTGCATAATTTTTTGCAACAATCTTGGGAAATACAGTCTCTATCATTGCTGCTTCAGTAAGACTTAATGCCTTAGCATCCTTCCTCCTTGACTCTTTCAAATGAGTATTTTGTGAATTTGTGAGAGAAACATACTGAGTTGGGTCTATCACATCATTGAAACCATTAATTATAAACTCCCATAAATCATTTGCAACCATAATGGTTTTCATTTTCTTTTCCCGTGTATCATAATTTTGTCCATTGAATGGTGGTGGTTGCTGCCATATCTTTCCTGTATCTACTACCATGTCAAATATCTCAAGAAAAAAAATGCCCTAACTCACTATGGATGTGGGGCCTCAAAGTTCTGATACCATGTGAGAAATATAAATCAAATTCAAAAACTATAAAAATTCACTCGGCACATGAAGGTGCTAAGTGCCAATTTTTTGGGACACCTTAAGGAGCCAAGTGGCAATGTGCTTAGCACATGAAGGTGTCGAGTGCCAGGTTGCTCGACACATGAAGGTATCAAGTGACAGGTAGTAGGTGCCGAGTTGGCTCAACACAAGAAGAAGCCAAGTAAGCTCGGCACACAAAGGGCAATGCTCGACAACAATGGATGCCAAGTGAGCTCGGCTCAAACTGGAAGATACATATAATTTAGAAGAATTTCAATATGAATGCTTTCACCATTAAAACTAGAGAGCAAAAGCTTGAAGCTTCTAAAAAAACTTGTCAAATGTAATGAATAGAAGAAGAATTAATGGATTTAGGTATGCTTTCTTGCTTTCTATTCAACTGAGATTAAAAATATAAAAAAATCTAGGAGCTTCAACCAAAAAACCCTAAAATAATCCTAAAACTTTAAACAACTTCAATACTTCAAACTTGCAGCTCTAATGGCTGCATACAATGGTGCTTGGAACAATCACTGCTTCAACAGGACAAAACCAACAATAATGAACTTATAGAGTGAACATGGGAAACACATGCAACTAGAGAGATTGGATTTTCTGATCACTTTTTTCTTCTTCCTTCTCTGCTCTACAACTCTTTGCTAAAATTCAAATCTGTTGAAATCTATAGAATGAATCTAAAAAATTCCTTTTGTCATAATTCCAAAAACATTTTCCCCCTCTTTCCTAATTTCAAAAACTCATCTACCGCATTTGTTGTGCAGGTTGTCAGGAATGGTAGGTGGACATTTGGCTCTAGGGGCAAACAGCCTTTTGCATTTTATATTCCAACATTTAGTTGTAGTAGTTATTTTATAGCAGTTATTAAATAGCTATATGACTACCTCATTAGTCCATGCCTTCTAAAAGGTAGGGATTATAGTTTTCAATGCTCAATTTCATATTAATTCTTTCTTGATGATCATGTATTTTCTCCAATTTTCCATATATCTTATAGTTGATAGAAAATTTATCATTATATGTAATTATCTCATTTTAATCCCTTTTTTTTTTTGATTGGGCCTGTACATTTTACCCAGTAGTCTTTTTAATTTTTGGGTAGAAAATTTGGACTAAAATATGTGATCCCATCTAGAATCATGAGTATTTGTATCTCCGTACATGAGCTTAGCGTGTCACTCTATGCATGCAAACATGAAAACTTGGTACGGTCATGGTAATATCTATCAAATTTGCCTTTGTTTTGGGCCTTCTCTTCCTAAAACTCATCTCATCTACACTCTTCGTCATGCTGGACTCCTCATTATTCTATTTATTTGTTGCTCATCCTGAGAGGGAATTCTTTTGAGTTGTTATTCATTTTGTTTTTGTTTTTCCAGAAGTTTGTTTAATTTATAGAGCAATAAATTACTAGAAAATAGGGCACTAAAGATTTGTGGGTGTCTCCTTCTAAGATCTTTCTATGACATAATATAGGATATTGAATGTGTCAAATGCATGCGAGTGGAATAGCACATGATCTTTTCAAGCCCTTGACATTTTTTTTAGATCACTATTTGGGTTTTCTTTTATATCCTCATCCATGGATCTTAGTTTTGAATGGCCAGAGTGGACGGTAGAAAGGGATGTGGAATAATTTTTTTATGTTGAACTTGACAAAGGAATTTTTGTAGTAAAAGAATTATTGTAGGAAAGGAATTTTTTTTTGCGGCTTTCTTGAGAATAGCAGTGTCTCAAACTATGAGTAAATATTTTGAATGAAATTTTGGTTTGTGCTGAGGTTACAAATGGCATGAATTGCATCTACATCTACATCAATTGTGGAAAATATGGGCTTCCCTTTGGCTTCAATGTAGAAAATGTGCAAACATTGTGCATGTGATATAATATTTGCCCTCACTACTCTCCAAGAAAAGCTACTATACATTAGCACATATTGAAAACATTGAAATTAAAGTATTGCATATAATTTGACTCTGAAGACATTATGTAAATATAGTAGTTCCCTTGTTAAAAAATTTCTATAGTTTATTTGTGCTTTCATAGTAGTTGTTTGTGTATCTAGTTTTTTCGTTGTATGTTTTTTATGCGGCTAGTCGAAGGCCTGTTAAGTATCGTTGAAGGGAATTCTTTCCACAATCTTAGCAAGCATTACATGACAAAAATTAGGTCAATAGAAATTGACAATATTGATTAAACTGAAATTTTCTATTTATTTTTAAAAAATTGTCTCATTTGTTTTTTGAGTTTTCTCAATGTGCTTTTGTTAGTAGCATGACAGAAAATCATATAACATATCTACTACATGTCTGTCTAACCTTGTAACAAGGCACATCACATAAAATATCTACCACATATCTTTCTAACCATGTAACAAGGCACAACATTCATCTGGTAAATGGCACAGTTAGTTTAGTATCAGTTAGTTTGTTATCTAGTGCACCATCATTCGTTTGTAGATAAGTATTATTTTAACCATTTTTAGAAAGATTGTATATAATGGCTATACATTTTCAAGTGGGTTGAATAAATTTTTCTTGTCATGCAGCATATGCATTTATAGGGAAAAGGGCTGATTGATACCACTAAACATCTGGTAGTTTCCATTACCTTCCACTCAAACCATGTATAGGTTGCTTAATCTAATGCAAATTAGTTTGAATATTTGATCATGTAATGTTTTAAATTCTAAAATCCTTATGCATTACACTTAGTGAGGATTAAAATATATTTACACTGATGTTATTTCTAGTGATGTTCCCTATGTCTTCTTGTCTAGACTAATTGTCATATTTCTTATTGGCATCATAATTACAAGCCATTCATGAAGCATGAAGCAATGCATAGAATTAGTAAAAGCTTTTTCAAGAATACATACTCTGCTAGGCTTTATTTCTTCTGATGGAATTGATGGCATTCATAATTCATACTATGTCACTCCCAATGAATCATTTGACTAGGTATTACTTTTGAAAATAATCTCCATTGATGTTATCTTGAATTTTTATATAGGAATTAGATTTGTAGATTAAATTTGGTGATATTAATCATATATGGCATACGTTCAACTTCCACATTTTTCAAGCATGTCTACTAAACCATTGCAACTCTTCTTCTTTAACATACTACACATTAACAATAAAGAAATATGTGAAATACCCAACTTTCTTTGTCTATGATTTGTATTTACTATTTTTTCTAGCATATCTCCTACCATGTCTATGGTTCCATAGTCACATGCATTATCTATCCATGCTTTCCAACTATGCTATGTGAGAAAATTATCTCATTTATAATGTGCTTTGATGAATACCTTATTCTATTTCAAAACTTCAATTCACCTTCACCTATGAAAAATGTTTTTTCTTTTGTATGACAATGTATTTGACTTTTTCTATAAACTGCGTACTTTTAACCTACTAAAGAGGAAGGCTTTTGGGTCACCATCATTTCATCTCTTAATTTGATAGTTAGATTAGGCTAAGCACAATATGGGATCCCTATAAAGAATTTTTGGAGAAACTAATTAGCTGAAATGAGAAAAAAGTATTATTTTTTGGAATTATACAAGGACAACTTGTTGTGGTTACCTTCCTTGAAATGTATGGATATGATCATTCATATATGAATACCATGGTATTGTAGTTACAGAGCATACTTAATCTTCATTACTGCTAGTAATGCTCTGTACAAGTAGTGACATGCAAAGCATCACTACCATCACTACTAGTGTGATGAAATTATCTATCAAGTAAGAAAAGGATTTTTTGTCATATTTTTTTAACTTTAACTATGCCTATATTATTGACTTTGGCCGTACATTTTACAAATAAAATAGTGGATTTATGAACAAGGAATATGCCTAAAAAAAGTATATTTCTTTGGGTATAGTGATGCTATTCTCTTCTTTTAGGCTGTAATGGAAGAAGTAATACTGTAGAATATAACTATTGATGAATCTTTTATGACTCACCAAATAGTAGAACAAAATATCGAAATATCTTATCCTCTCTTGAATAAAGTCTTGTGTATGCTAAGATTGGTAGAAGATCATACAATGACTTCAAGGTTCCTTTAATGTCAGGTCTTGACTATGGATAAGATCAGTGGTTGATGTGATTTGCTGATGATCACAAGGGGCCTTATGTGTTTATTTATATTCATTTCAAGCCATACTGGATGTCGGAGCTATCTTAACGTTTTGCAATGAAGTGCTTTTCAGATTTTTCACACAATATGTAGAAATTCAATAGGATGGGGTTCAAGAATTCTATTCTAATCCTAAGGGTAGTGATAACAACAAATAGTACTCTTGTGGAAAAATTCCTCAATTTACTAAATTTCGCTTCACCAAGTTATACTACAACTAAGCGTGAACCAATGCAATCTTCAAGGGTTATGCCAAAGATTTGCATATCACCGCATACACCATCATAAAGAACAATGTATACAAATGATAGAAGTTGAGCATATGCATGAAAGGGGTTAAGGCTAACTTTATACAACATATTAGAATAACTAAAATGTCAAAAGTATGAACTAAAGGAATTCATCAATACACCATCATATTCTCCATTGTAATCACCACACATTGACTATGCTAAACTTAATCTAATTGAAGAAATTTAAGAGAACAAGAAAGCACTAAGACACGTCAAGTATTCACTAAACTCCAATGAAAACTTTATTATCTCAGCAGCTCATAGCAACAATCTCATAAAAATCTCCCCTTACAAATGATAAATGAGACCTTTATATAGGTCCTCGATTACAATGGGTTGCTCGGATGATCACAATAATTGATGGTCAAGATCATGCCACATCAGCCCTAATTAGGGTTAGGGAAATGGAAAGGAATCTACATTAATGCCACAAGGAATCCACTACTATAGTGGGTAATAAATGCCCACTATGCATGCTCGCTTAAGAAGGAGTGGGGTGTAATAAATGATCCCTATGCACACCCACTATGCATTTAATGCATCTATCCTTGATGTCTTCACCTAAACGATCAAAATCAATCTAACACTATTTCCAACTCCTCTGTACTAATGCTTGGTGTAGATTCTTGCTTGAATTCTAGAACAGCAATTGCTCTTTCTTCTTTTTCCAAGCTCTCATCCCAATCTGGTAGTAAGTCCTTAGTAGTGTGCATTGTATTTGAGAAGATGGAGAAGTTCTCAAAATCATCTCTTCCATATACATTTAGCTGAAAGAATTCCTCTAACTTGACTATCAAATTATCAGTTGTCATTTCTTCTTCCCCCAATCTTTGTGATAACAAGGATGCAACTCCATTTGATATTCCTTGCTTGATGTTATCAACAATCTTTTTCCATCGACTGGATTCCTTGGTAAAGCTCTCAAACATTTCCTTAGCCATGATCACTACACTGTACCATTGAATAAAATCATAGACATTCCCCTCACTAATAACTTGACCATCAATCAATTCTTGCTTTGGCATATCCATCAGATTCGAAATGTCGGCAATCACATCTTCTTGGTAAATATGCTCATCCACCCATGATTCCTCCATGCACTAGATCCTAGAGATTGAAGCCAATGCCCTATTGTGCAATTGCACTAATTCTTCTACATGTTTGAAGGCTACCTCCTGAATTCCTTTGATCCAAATCTTTGCACCATCAACAATTCACTTGATTCTATCAATATCACCTACCACTTCACTAGAAATACCTGTTGGAGGTACAAATGATGGACCTTCCTCTCTTACTGGATGAGGGAAGTTATTGATGTACTAACATAAGGTCCAAATTTCTCTTTTATGATTTTCATAGCCTTCTTCTACTTTCTTTAGCCTATCCTTGAAATCCCGTGTAGAGTCATCAAATTCTTCCAATATTTGCTCTCAGGTGGCCCGACCAAGATTTACTTCTATAACATGATATTCATCTGGAGCAATCTAATTTTTCCCTTTGTCAACTGTGGGAGTCACAATCTACAAGATTCTGGATCTTGATTCTCCTCTAATGAATTTAGTATATCTTTTTTCTTTCCCTTGTTCTTCTGATCGATTTGATTGGTCAAAAATTTCTTGTAATTCAATTGTTGGATCAACCTCCCTTTGTTGACACAATTGAATTCATTGCCTCAACCATTCCGAAATCGATATACTTTGGTTCCCTAGAATTACCAATTATTCTTTCCTTTGGAATGCTTGAATTTCAATCTTCTCTTCACCTCCTAGACTATCCATTGTAATCTCAGGAACTACGACTTCAGGACTTCGAAGATGTATTGCTACTCCTGGAGTTTCTTCCTCTAGTGGACCATCTCCATCATTAATCATTTCTCACTCTAAGATTTTAGCAAGACTTTCCTCTGTAGCCATATCTTGATCTCTCCTTCTTTCTTGCATGGACTTTTCATAAGCATTTATACTCAACCTATCATGAATTGGCCTATCCAAATTCTCTTCTTGCTCAAATCTCCTTATACTTGTCCCTACATCTTGCCTTTCAAAAGTTTCTATCTCTTGGACACTTGGAGTTTGACTCAGAGAAGAGGGAGCATCTTCATGTTTCTGCTTCTTATGTTGAGATTCCTGGATAACTTCCTCAATCTTAGGACACTTTTCTCGAGGTACCTCCTTTTCTTTTTTTGTTCCTACATCTTTGGATGGAGTACCTCTTTCCTCAATAGTCCCTTTAGATATTTGTCTTGGTCTTTCATCCCTAAGTGGTCTATGGCCAAGCAACCTATAAGTGAATCCATTAGCTGGTGCAACTAATTTTTCAAGCTTACACTCTATCCACCACTTTGTAAAATCTAAGACTGGTTTTGAAAGGGCTTCAAGATCTGTAATTTCTTTCTTCTTCCAATCAAATCGTTGAGCTTTCATTTCTGGATTGAATCCTTTTCGCATCATGTTTGGGTCCTCCTCCATTTGATCAGGAACCTTGAATATGTTGCATGTTCTAATAATGCTCAATGGTAGTCTTGAATGGAGTCTTTTTCTAATCTCGTTCTTGTCTGTTGTATTTGCCCAAAAGTCTTCAAGGTGAACTTTGTGTTGGTACTTTGGTCCTCCTGCTGATGACATCTTTTTGTAAGGATCAAAATCATTCCTCTTTGGATAAAGCGGAAGGCAAAAGAAGTGGAGCTCATCTGATGATTTCTCTACGACTTTTAAACATGGGCATACCTCAGTTTTCCCTTCTCCTATGGAAATTGGAAACTGCAATCCCAACTTCTTCTTCCCTTTCTAAATCTTGTCATAGGTAGTAAGTTGTTGAGTAAGCTCTAACAAGACCATCTTATCTGTTGGATACCTAGGGAGTTTGTATGGTTCTGTGGAGAATCCTTGAACTTGAATGTATGAAAAGGTAGGAAATTGAATGAACAAGGTCCCATATTCCTCAACCAACTTCATTGCACCCATTGACATTCTTATATGTGGCCTCTTTTGTAGTGTTCTTACCATGCACATGGAAAATATATCATTAACCCTCATGTAATCATCCTTTGAATACAAATGCAACTGCAGGTAAAATTCATGGACTTTGAGGTGTTGGCTTCCGCTTCCAATTGGTCCTTTGCATCGTAGTCCATCTTAATTTGTCCTCCATGCTAGCATGTAGATGACATAGGAGCTCATGTAAAATTTCCTTTTATGCTCGAGATTCATCAACTGTTCATTTAGATTATCACTTATGAGCCCAACCCAATATTTTTTATCACCTTCCTCCATCACCTACTCAACAAAATACCACATCCAAGATTCAAACCTATAAGCATAAGACATACCAAATACGTGACTCAACATCATGACCATGTAACTATATTCCCTCTACAAGTCGAGCTATACTATCTCTTTAGGAATCTTGGAATGATGTGGTCTATTCTTTTTCAACCATTTTTTGTTGATTATTTCCTCACAAAAATTGATTCCTGATGTATAGATTCTTAGTGCTTGCTCTTGTGTTTTTGTGACCATCCTTGGATTTGAAAGAATTCCAAATGTTTTAGAAATGGATGCTGGAAAAAATCTGCCTGAATATTTCATTCAGAATCCTGAATGGTTTTGTCTTTAGGACTGTAGTGGTTGGTACATTCCACGATTAACTCTAGATGTTGAAAAGAAGGAGAAAAAATAGCTGCAGCAAAAATTCCACTTCTCACAATTTCTGTAGCTAGGTGTGTTGGGTGATATTCATTATATCTGAGCATACTCCAATCAAAATCTTTCAAATTAGGGCTACCAAGACTTGTATCTCCAATTTCTACCCACATTGACACAATTTTGGATTCAGGATAGAATCCTCTCCTTTCATTCTTTATCAATTGTCCTCGCATTTCTCCTATTCCCCTGAGCTCTGCCATTTTCCTTTCCTAGAAAATAGAAGACGTACATACATAAGACTATGTAAGGAAAGTATTGAAAACAATAGATATGACTTGTCCATAAGACAAAGATTTTGGATTTTTGCCAAAATTTCCATACTCCTTTCAAGATTCACTTTTTAACACCTTCACAAGAAATATGAAATTTCACAACTCACTGCAAAGAAAATTCCTTTCTAATAGGATTCAAAATCTTTTGTCATGAATTCCCAAAATGCTCCTCAACAATTTCAAAAGATTTTCCAAAAAATTTGCTTCCTTGAACTCCTCGAATCTTACTCCTATTCTTAATTTGCTCTTCAGATTTCTGTGTGAGCCTGAATGAATGAGAGGGTATCTTATATAAATCATCCTTCAAAAAGATGGCTTTAAAGCTGCAGACTAAAATTAGGCAATTGCTTTACTTGACCATCAAAGTTTCCATCTTTTATGCCACTTGTCACTTTTTTGCTGTTTAATTCAAAAATTTGCTATTTTTTATACTCTTAACTTCATGATGAAGCTAAGTATTCTTCTATTTGTTGAGATAATGGGTGTTGTACACATTGCATAATATTGTTATTTTATTATTTTATTTTTTATTATGTAATGTTGTGCCTAGATGGACGTGCAACATGTAAAGATTCCCATAGAATATTCTTGATGAGTTGTATTGTAACATTGTGATAATATTTCATGTAATTATTTAATATTGGGAAAAAAGGAATTAAATGCCCAATATTAAATGTGGGGTCATTGGGTTAGGTAGCACATGGTTTTAGCACATGGTTTATGTAATACCACTTGGTGGTTTTGTGGGACTTGCTACTATATAAGCAGCCACAAGGGTAGTTGTTGTAGAGAGAGATATATAGAGAGTGACAAGGAGAAGACAAAAGGCAAGAGTCGAGCAGGACAAGGCTTGACAGGTTAGCCAAGGGAGCATTTGTGAAGGTTGAAAGCATGGCATGGGATGTGTGGATTCATGCTTGTTCACATAGTTTGCTCGGTTGTGGCTATGGCCATGAAGGCTTCCATGGTTGTATGACAATGGTATTTTTTGCTGAATAATACATGGTGATGGATGCTTTTAGAGGCTGGGTTTTTCCCTCAATGAGGGTTTCCCAGGGTATATCTTGTGTCACAATTTTGTGGGTATGTTGTCTATTCTCTTGCATGTGGATTTTAATTTCGTATTTATTTTAGATTTATTATGGGTTATGTGGAAATGGTTATATTTTTTATTTCCAAGTTTTCTTACAAGTGGTATCAGAGCTATGGTTTTATTATTATAACCCTAGATTGAATCCATGGGAATGCATGAGAGGATAAGAAAAAAAAAAAAAAAAGGTGCAAGATATATGAGTGATTTATTGTAGAGCTGAGGGTTTTGGATTTGTTGTTATGATGGGATGTTAAAAGATTTGGGCATGTGAAATTGTTGGACAAAAATATTTTTTTGGATGTTTCATTTAAATGAGGGTTTTGGGGGGTAGCTTGCATAAATGATCTCCTGGGTAAAAATAGACCTCACCATTGAATCCGGGTTGACATTTCTATAAATTTTGATATATAATATGCCCTAGTTTGGCCATGTTCAGAGGAAATGAAAGAGTTTTTTGGTTTCAGCCCATGATGGCCGTCAAATTTAATCCTGTGGGAATTTTCGTCACTGAAAAAATAAAAAATGAAAAATCGTACTGAAAATGGTAAAAAGACTATCTTAGTAAAATGGCTATAACTTTCTCTCAGAATATCAGATTTTAGAGTTCTTATAGGCGTTGGAAAGCTAATTCAGAGAACTACAACATGGTGTAGGTTTGGTTCTGTGATTTTAAAATTTTGTTAGGTTTTAAGAGCCCTAAAGTCAGATGTTATTTATTTTGAGCATGGATTAGGACATAACTTGAGCATACGGAGTCGGATTTTGGACTTTGAGTAGTCAACGGAAAGCTTTTGGAGAGCTCTACACATTGGTTTAGATTTGGTGTAGGTTTGGCATGATTTATTTGTTGATATATTTATCTAAACAGTTTATAGATATATTTTGACTATGGTAACATTGTGAGTTTATGGCATTGGAGATTTAAGATTTGATGTCATTGTATACTCAATTCATATTTTAGATTGGTCTCATGATGATATGGTTATCAGTGTTTGGTTTGGATATGTATGATGACTTGTTGGGTCTACAAGTTGTGTAGTGTTGTAAGCATTCTATACTTACAGGTTGCATTTATAGCTTGGTTATGGGTTGTCTTTTCCCATTGATCTTTCATTATTGATGCATATTCAGATTGGTGGCTTTGATTTGGGTTGTCTATGCCCTAAGTCACATGATTTTATCTTCATGTAGAAGGGATGAGATGTTGTTACCAGGTACAGTCATGACAGAGGATTGTGGTTGACTATGCTGACAGGTTAGACATATTGAGAGCCAGATGCTCGGTTCATGGATGTGATCATGGTGTCATGAATTTTGGCATGACATGATTAGATATACAGGTACATCCTTGATGTTCATTAGCTTGGATTTTTTGATTCAGTTATGGTGGTATATCTTCTTGGTTGAGGATCATGGTTATTTAGTTTTCTTTTGAGGAGCTCATGATGTGCACTTTGAGTTCTTTGATGGTTTGATGCCTTGGTTGATTCTCATGGTTAGAGGATGGTATTTTCATCATGATTTCATGGATAGCTTGGATACATAGTTTAGTGGGAGCTTGTGACAGTGATGGGGTGACAGTGCAAGATTAGTTCCTGGTTTGGTTTATATCTTCTTGGTTTGGAGAGGATGGATTTTATGATGCCATAGGTAACTTGGTACCATGGTTGAGTGGGAGTTGTTGGAATTGATATATTCATTGAGTGTTTGTAGATGTTGGAGGTTTGTCTTAGATCCTGTTGCTGCAGAAGCGTCTTTGATATTTGCATGGTGCACTTGTTATCTTCATGGTGTGTGGAGATGGTTCTTCATGGTATGTGGAGATGGTTTTCTTTATGGCATGTGGAGATGGTTGCATCTGGAGGACTCACAAGGTTCTTGGAAAAGGTGTGGTTTATATCTTTTATTTGGCATGTTATCCTTGGTATGAGGATGGTTTCATTATTATGTCATGGTATACTCTTGATACGTGTTTAGAGTTGTGACATGTTATGGTATGTTCATATGGAGCATGTTATCTCTTTAGTTGAGATGGTAAGATCATGTTGTCATGTTTATGTTCCTAAGGCCATGGTTGGAACTTTGACATTGATCTTGGTTTAGTTTCTTGGTATTGAGTACACTGATCATAAGCTAGATACTTCATGATATTTCTATGTTGCATTTGGAGTTGGCATGGATTGATTGGTTATAGGTGCTCATGGATACTTAGAGATGGTGGTGACGCTGATTTCTCTTAGATTAGAGAAGTATTTGTTGGGATGGTTGATGGTTTCAATAGGAAGTCTGAGGGGCAGTCACCTGATATGGACTTGAGAGGAGATTGTTCTTAGATGAGTCTTGGTTGGAGACTTGGGTATCTTGATGAGCATTCTCATTCCCCACTCTTGGTCAACTCAGTAGTTTGCTACTTGAGAGGTATAGCCCATTATTTTTTCTCTCAGTTGCATTATATTTATGCTTTTCTTTCATGGATATGGATCTTGAGCTATGGTACATGAGTTAGTTTTAGAGGGTTCAATTGAGAGATGGTTAAGCATTGTTTATCTCCATGTGCATATCTTGTTATGCTGGTTGAGTTTGGGAGATGGTTTTATATTCGGCATTTTCCTTGGATTAGGAATGGTTATTCCTTGGTTTAGGAATGGGTTTATGAGTTTGATCTTCTTGTGAGAGGCTTACATCCATGATTAGCTATATGGTATGGTTTGGGTGTTGTTGAGGCTTCTTGTTGGGGTTTTATGGAGGAGATCATACTTGCACAGTTTACATCTAGAGGTGTGTGTAGAAGGATATGATATAGGTTATGATTTGCATGGTTTCTCTGGTCTTGGTTATCTTCTTGGATGTTCAGTTTTGCCTACATTGGTTTTGAGATTGGTTAGAGATTGGTTAGAGATTGTGATCACTGGTTTGTGCTCATGTATGTCATGTGAGAGATGACATGGTTATTCCTTTATCTCTTTCCTCTGTTAGTTGTGGTGAACTTGGGAGAGCATTGGAGACTTGTTATGAGAGTTTTTTTTCTTGCAGGATATTATATTATGTATTGTGGATGTCCTTGATACTACATGGATTCACTTCTTTGAGATGTTGTTGAGTGGATTGGTTATAGATTTGACATTATCTTTTGCAGTGGGAGCTTCTTGGTATATATGTGGCAGGTATTGCTCTTGAGGCTTGTGATTGTAGGTTGTAGATTGGATATGTCGATAATATGAGATTCATTTGTTATACCTTTGAGGTATGGATAGTTGGATGGGTTTGGAACTTGCTGTGGGTGCTATTTTAGCTATGGATATTTTGACAACTACGAATACACATGATTACCTTTGGATCAGGTTTTTTTTGTGCTTAGAATTTTAGTTGGTACAAGATTTTATGATCCTCTAATGCAACAAGTTGGATGGCTTTCTCTTTGGATGGCTTCTATGTATGTCCAGTGGGAGTGGCATAATAGGAGGTGAGATCATTCATGTTCGAGATGCTGGATACTTTAATTTTGTTGCGGGTACCAAGATGGAGCACTTGGTGTATTTTGATCCATGATGGTAGATGTGCTGGGAGGGATTGTTCCCTTGTTCATTTATGTGGCTACGGATTGACCCTATGCAATGTATACAACAAGTGGGAGATTGTTGAGATAATGGGTGTTGTACACATTGCATAATATTGTTATTTTATTATTTTATTTTTTATTATGTAATGTTGTGCCTAGATGGACGTGCAACATGTAAAGATTCCCATAGAATATTCTTGATGAGTTGTATTGTAACATTGTGATAATATTTCATGTAATTATTTAATATTGGGGAAAAAAGAATTAAATGCCCAATATTAAATGTGGGGTCAGTGGGTTAGGTAGCACATGGTTTTAGCGCATGGTTTATGTAATACCACTTGGTGGTTTTGTGGGACTTGCTACTATATAAGCAGCCACAAGGGTAGTTGTTGTAGAGAGAGATATATAGAGAGTGACAAGGAGAAGACAAAAGGCAAGAGTTGAGCAGGACAAGGCTTGATAGGTTAGCCAAGGGAGCATTTGTGAAGGTTGAAAGCATGGCATGGGATGTGTGGATTCATGCTTGTTCACATAGTTTGCTCGGTTGTGGCTATGGCCATGAAGGCTTCCATGGTTGTATGACAATGGTATTTTTTGCTGAATAATACATGGTGATGGATGCTTTTAGAGGCTGGGTTTTTCCCTCAATGAGGGTTTCCCAGGGTATATCTTGTGTCACAATTTTGTGGCTATGTTGTCTATTCTCTTGCATGTGGATTTTAATTCCATGTTTATTTTAGATTTATTATGGGTTATGTGGAAACGGTTAT
Organism: Cupressus sempervirens; assembly: GCA_028749045.1. Classification (NCBI taxonomy): domain Eukaryota; kingdom Viridiplantae; phylum Streptophyta; class Pinopsida; order Cupressales; family Cupressaceae; genus Cupressus; species Cupressus sempervirens. Next base: position 827,166,262 of record CM053785.1, on the reverse strand, counting down.
ATTTTTTATTGCCAAGTTTCCTTACACTATTTTGATTTTTTTTTTAGTTTTATTAATTAAATATCAATTTTAAAAAATTAATATTTAATTAACTTCCATTTTTAAATGAAAAAAAATCAAATTGATTTGCAACTTTTTCTAATAAAATTCTTATTTTTTGGATTATTATTCAAAAGAAAAAATTAAATATTAGTTTTACCAATATTTAATTTTAATGTAAATCCAAAAAAAAAAACTTTGGAAGGAAAATTATTTTTTCGCTTTTCTTCTCTGAATCCAACTTTCACTTCATAAGATATTTCATTCTTTTCCTTTAAATTTTTAGATTTTTCCTCAAAAGTTTCAATTTTCTCGCTTTTTACTAGATGTTTGTTGCTTCAATGATAATATTTCTCTGCCACAGCTGCATTTGGTAGTCCTAAAGCAGCTAGTTTTTGGCTCTTACAGACAACGCTATCCAAGCATCCTTCTCCATACTAGGCAAAATGTAGTCGCATAAGGCATCCTTCAATATTAGTTTACCCTGTTCCTTCCAAAGCTGCGCTAATCTACTAACTCCATCACTAAGATAGAAAGCTTCAAATTCATTCATTAAAGTGCCATGTAAGTCATCTTAGACAAACTAATAGTAACCTGAAGAAGTTTCTCTTCTCTAGCTTTCTGAATAAGAAGCCACTGTGCATCATTGAACTTACTTATTTACTTGTTACTCAGCCACTTTATCCTAGCATACTGATGGACCTATAGCATTATTGCCATCAGCAGTAGGCTTAGTAGTTACCACTGCCTCTTGATGTGAAAAGTACGGGCATATTCCTTAATAGCAGGTTCACAACTGATTTCTATTGCTGCCATGTGCCTAGCACCTTTGAGCACTGACTGTGTGTCCATAAATTCTCCAACAGAAAATCTGGCTGCCACATCCTCCTCATGCATTCCATAGTCCAAAGAGGGCTTTTGATTATCCTCCATTATTATCCTTCATTCCATGCTCCATGATTTGCGGGTCTAGATTTTCATGGAATGAAGGATTTTATCTTTTGCAAAACATCCTTCACTATCTTGAAACTATGATCCATGATTTGCAGGTTGGGATTTCATGGAATTGAAGATTTATCCCTTTCCTTCATTGATTTAAAACTACGCTCAAACGCTTTTATGGAAATCATAATTTTGAAGGAATGAAGGAATTTGTCTTTTTTTTTACTCCTTCAGACTTGTGCTCCAAAATTTTAGAGAGCGGGCTTTTTCTGAACTAGCAAATTTTTCTTCTTTTCAAAATATTTTGTGACTCCTTCAAACTTATACTCTACAGAAAAAGGAAAAAGCTAACAAAAATAAAATAAAAGAAAGTGGGGTCCCAGGCTTGGGCGTGTAGTTACTAGTGGTCACAACAATAACTTTTAGTAGAGGGTTCAACATTAAAAGTTGTCTTGCTGCACAAAGTTGAGAGCCTATTTTGAAAATGTTAACTATGTAGTAAAAGAAAATGCTTCTTTCAGCAACTTTTCTTTGGCATTGACCAATGGGTACCATGCTAACTTTAGTCAACCATTTTTAATAGCATTTAAACTATATTTGTAGTATGTGATGCACTTTATTTTAATCAGGTGATAAATTATTGTGTTAATTTGAGATGATGAACATATAGATTTAAGGAAAACCCTCGTGATTAAAAGACCTATCATGATAATGCTGATCTTATTTTGTTAGTAGTGAAGGCTCTATTTCATACATTTACTAATTTGTCAAAGAAATTGATCTCCCAATTTTGTTATCTTTCGATTGAAGAGCTTCAATTGAGATTTTCAAATTTTCTAGTTGGTCCAAGACAAATCAACTACAATTAAAACTTTCAAGATTAATAATCTTGGATTCGAGATATCAAATACCTAGGTGAACTTGCTAGTAGACTATTGTTATCAACTTGAAACATTGAAAATATAGAAAATGATTGCTTTGAGAAGAGAGTATCATCTAGCTTCTGCATCAAATAAAGTATGATATAAGTTGTGTCTTTGGCTATGTATTTGGTTTCACTACTCATGCTTACCTTAGGTATTCTACTTCTTTTACATTCATTCTTAGTAAAAATTATTTACACATTTTGATTGGTCATTTTATTCTCCTAACCTTAGGATGTTTGTTGTGTGCTAGTATTTCTTGTGTGTAGTGCAATGTTATTCTAATGCTATAAATGTTAAAGCTAGTTTGTGTAGTTGCAAATAGGTGAAATGTTCATTGCTTGGCCTTTGAAATTTTAATCACTTGAAAAAAAAAAAATTTGTTTTCAATGGAAGCAAGTTTCAAGGTTAAATAAGTACTTTCTATCCATTGACTTTTGCACTCTGACATTTTCACATATTTATAACATATTTATAGACTACAAGCACTATTATTAAAACTTTGCACTTTGATAGGCCCTATTATGAAAATAGATCATTGCAAAAGGCTTACTCCTCAAAAAGCTCACAAAATTGCCACATCATAAAACTAATGCAGACTCCATAACGAAATCCAAGTTGATAGATAATAGGTTTCTCCCCAAGTCTTTCACATTTCTTGTTGTCTAGTATAAAATAATAATAATAATTTATCCTTCACTACTAGTAGATTTTGCAATAAAATAATAATAAAAATTTAACCTTCACTACTAGTAGATTTTGAATCTCTACTTTTATGACATGTTGTTTCAGGATGTTATTATCACTATAGCTATGATGAAGCCATGAGGGAGAGTCGTGCTGTATGAAAAGAAGTAATGCCATTTCATCTTCCTATAGATTGCATATTGAGTATGAAGACTTGTCAAGAAAAAATAGATGATATTTGATATTTTTTTTTTTCATAGATGACAGTTGAGTCTAAATTATTTTTTGCATGAACCCTGTATAGATCTATTAAGATTCAATGCCAACAAGTCTAAATTTTCGTTTTTGCATGGACCTATCTATATCTATTAAGATTCAATGCCGCCTCCAAATGTAGTCCTTCATGGAAGACAAAAGGCACCTTCTCTTCATGTCTATAGGGCCAGATTATCAGATTTGGTCTCACCATTTTGTTGATTTTGGCTGTGAATTCATTCCCACCAATGCTACATTGATGCAGAGATAGATTGAATTGAGTGTGAATTCGTTCTATTATCTCTCTTCACAAATTTGTATAACTTCTTTCAATGTTCTTTCTTCTTCTCTCCTCACACAAGGTAGGGATTCAAGTTCTACGAAGCTCTTGTTTATGTAATGAATTTCGATGAATAGAGATGATAAAGTTTTTATTATTTTCCATTATATCAGATTTCTGAGTCTAACAGTTGTATCAGAGCAAACAAAATTGATGTAGGAGAAGGATGGTTTTGAGAGAAGAAATTGGATGGTAGAAGTAAAAGAGAATGTAAAGACCAAAAGCCCTTTGACTATCCATACTCATGGTCTTGTTCATTTATTTTGAAATGCAATTCCAATAGAATTTTCGGTTTGATTATTGAAATGCAACTGCAATTAATAGTTTTCTATTTTAGTTCATGTGAAAGCGATTTCAAGAATCAATTACAAGTCAAATAAAGTCATGGCTATTTTGATAACCACAATTAGCGGGTAATCAGTTTAGTGCAGGGGTCTGATTTTCAATGGATATCATGTCGTCATAAGTCACTTCCATAATGGCTTAACTACATCAATTTTCAATTTTCAATTTGGCTTGAAGGAATGATTGTGGGCATAAAAAAAATTTTATTAGAAAATCAAATTTATAACCTTCATTTTCATTAAAATTCAAATCTGATTTCTTTGAAACCGATTCTCCTCCTATTATAACTAAGATAATAGTATCTATTCTTTGGCAAGAAAGATCTCAGTTTTCAGATTTTTGGTTTTTACCACAACCACATGGATGCATGTTATCCGTGTGCATCAGATTTTAGTAAATAAAATCTGATTCTTATTAGAGTTTTGAATCGGTTCTCCATTCAACCCATTTCTATATTGAAGAAGAATTTCAGTTTTACCATCATTTATTGTGGTTTGGGATTTAAAGTAGAGCAGATTGGAATTTGAAATTTCTGATTTTTACAATAACTTTGCTAACCAATTCATCACAATGGAGTTTTAATGTTTCTTCATGGTTTGGTATATGATGGCATCAGTTGGAAATGGAATCAATGGTGGCTGCTATTCTTATTGGTTGGAAAATAATTCAGATTAAACAAGTTTTATTAGTATTATCAAGAAGGTGAAATTTGGGTTGAGTAAGACAATCATTTGAGTTAGAAGTATAGAACAGATTTTTATTTGGAAAAATATGATTTCAAGTTGAGAATGGAATCAATTATCATTGAAAATTTTTTATTGGACTTTCTGATCACTTCATGGAATTGCTTATTTACTCCCAACACTATAAGAGAATGATTTCAATATAGATCAATATCAGTTTTGAGATTATGGAAATCTGAACAGGCTGATCAATTTAAGTTTAAAGTTTGATTTAACTCTTAGTAATGATTTTGTGGTAAAATTGGTAGCAAAGAAGTAATAAGGTGGTAAAACAAAGAAATTAAACAAGATCAATTGGTTTAAAAAAATAAAAATAAAATCTTATTGAAGAGGGAGTGCATCAAAGTTCAGAGGTCAAATGAAACTACCAAAGATAAATTGGTGATGATATTGATACACAGTAATATATTCCATCTATTTGAAGCAATGTGTCATGTCCCCAGTTTTTTTAATGTAATAATTAAATTAAATTAATTAATTAACTGGTCCCAAAATTTAAATAATATAAAAGGACCTTTAATTAGTTACGATAATTAATTAATATGGGGCCTAGTTAATATTTGTATTTGTAGCTTTGGCTAATTTAATATATCTCAGACCTAATTTAATTTTTGGTTTCCATTGATAAGTGTTCCCATCGACTATCTTTGTACAATCTTAGAAAGGTTTCCCTATCAAGTATTTGAGCAGAGCTTGTAGGCAGTAGTTTGTATGTGATTTGGATTATTTTCTTTGTACTAAAAATTCCTGTTGGAGTTCTCTATTGTTCATCCTTTTGGAAGTGAAAGATCTTCCCTACTTGGATTTCTAATTTCAATGGGATTCAACTCTCACCCTATTCTATCACCTATAATACTTTTCTCAGATCTAGCAAATCGGAGCACCATCTTCATATTAGTATTCAATATCTATTCATGCTTGCCATTTACTTGATGATGTTGTATTCTATTATTACTTGTGTATGAGGGGTGAATGCACAAAGTTGGATTGCAATTCCGTGGAAGTCAAATCCGTAAAATGAAACTTCTTAGAAATGGGTACCCGATTTTAAAAAACGGGCACCCATTTTTGGTTCGGGTGCTCGACTCTAAATTTAAAAAATGGGCACCCGTTATTTTTAAAAATCGAGTACCCATTTTTTATTTTTCAAAAACAAGTACCTGTTTCTCAAAAAAATAAAAATAAAAAATTTTAACAAACGGGCACCCATTTTTAAAAAATAAAAAATGGGTACTCATTTTTTAAAAATTAGGTAGCCATTTTTTAAAAGTAAAAAATGGGTACTCGTTTCTTAAAAATTCAAATTTTTAAGTTTTTCGCAGATTTTAAATGTCGCTTTTAGCTTTTCAAAACGAGTACCCATTTTTTGAAATTCAAATAATGGGTGCCCATTTCTTACAACATGAGGTGGGATTTTTTCTTCTGACTCGAATTTTGGTTTGGGACAGTCTTAGTGAGACCAAGCCTATGCCTTGGCCTCTTAAGATTTGGCTAAGGCATTGAACTGACCAATTCATGCCTTGCCATAATTTTTAGAGGGTCTTCTCGATCAAATTTTTTTACGAAACAAAAACCCATTAGAGCTCTCACTGTCCTGATTTTAGAAATATAAATTTTATAGAATTATATTTTTATTTACTTTTAAAAAAAAAAAATTTAATCAAATGTGGTACCTAAATGTAAAATAGCAACGTTCACTAAAACTTTAATAATTTTTTAATTTTATATTTTTTCTTAAATTAATTTATATGTCATCAATCTACATTCAACTCTTCTGAAGTTAAAAAAAAAATTGAAAAAAGTGAAATTTTGATCAAATTATGGTGTCCGTACACGAGAGGTTTTAAAATTTTCTTTTATAGCCAATTAAAAATCAATAATAATAAAAATATTCATTAAAAAATTCAAGAAAAATATACTCATCAATCTTTGGTGTGTCAGGTAACTTCATTTAAAAGGATTCTCAAAAATTCATTCATTTCAAATTATGGTGTCCATACACAAGCGTGGTATGGTCCGGAAACAAGCATTTTGAAAAAGTTGTTTTTAAAGATCCATACCCAAAAAAAAATCTATCATATGGGTATACAAATAAATTACATATTCAAAAAGAAGATTCCAGGCACTACAATTTTTATTTCTGAAATTTTTTTATATTTAATATCTAAATGGCTCAAATTTTGGCATCAATTGAAAAAATATTTCAAAAATAGGAAAAACGTTTCCACTTTTTGGCCAAAAGTGAGACCCAACTTCTTGCACTGACCCTGAGATTTTATTATCTTTCCATTACAATATAATGCATACACTTCCCTCTGTACCACTTGTACTCCTTCCACCATCTTCCATCTTGCAATGTCCATCTCCATCTTCCATTCACCAACCTCCCATATTCCTCCCTTGATCTATCATACGCTTCCATCATCATCCCTCTATACCTCCCCCTCCAATCATAGTCTTCCATTCGTACTCCTCCTTCCATTTGTCATACTACCTCTCTCCATCAGTACTCCTCCCTCTATCAACCATACTACCTCCCTCCGTCTATACTCCTCCATCCACCTCACTCTATACCTCCCTCTCCAATCATACTCCTCCCTCCATTTGTACTCCTCTTTCTATCCATACTACCTCTCTCCATTTGTACTCTTCTTTCCATCTTCCATACTACTTCCCTCCAAACATACTCCTCCCTCCACCTGCCATACTACCTCACTCCATTTGTACTCCTCCATCAATCCATACTCCTCCCTCCATCCATACCTCCCCCTCCATTCATCGTACTACCTCCTCCATTGGTACTCCTCCCTCCATCCATCATTTATACTACCCCCCCTCCATACTCCTCGATACACTTTCATATTTCATATTTCATATTTCATATTCCATACATTTCCTTTCCCTTTGTACTTCAATTTTGGTCTTCCACTACCAACAACTGTACTAGGACCCTCTTCACTGTACATATGCCATAGTTCATATATCCCTCCATATTCACAAAAAGTATCCATCACCTCTTTCCTCAGACAAGGGACATTATAGTGGTATCAGAGGTGGTGCTAGAAAACAATGGAGAGTGGTGGTTGAAGGCACTACAAAAGATTAGCAAAAATATTAGTGAGGGTATTGAGCTTCCATTAGATATACTGGAAGTTTGTTCATGTCAAGTGAACCCATTACCTTCAAGATTTATATAGAGAATCCTCTCGTCAATTAGGGAGGCCTTAACTCAATCAAGGATTTTGAGACACCCTAACAAGGATAAAAGATTAGTAGTTGGAACATATCTTAGCAAGGTCTTGAGAATTTTGGCTCCTAAAGCACCGTATGATGATAACACCATCATAGAGATATTGCAATTGATATTTGACAGCTTTTAGAGTCTCAATAACTTTAGTAGTGACCCTTTTGGAAGGAAATCTACAATATATGAGAATTGTGCAAATGTCAAAGTAAGTAACCTTCTCTTAGATCTTGAATTAAAAAATTTGGTCCATGATATGTTTCATCACTTCTTGATCACCATCAAGGAAGATCACGATACTAAGATTTTAGTTGCAATGGAGAGTCTTATGATTTCGTGCAGTGAAGAGATGGATGAGATATCCCAACCCATCACATCTATGTTATGGGTTGTTCATAACCTAGAATGTATTTTCTCTATAGAAGCATACAGATTGGTCAGTAATGTTTTCAAGCATTGTGAAGCAAAATTAATATCTCCTTTGCACAAATGGGAGAAAATCAATGCCAATGATGAGGGTGATGCTTTACATGAGGAGAATGAAGGCATGATTATAGGGCTACTCCAGAATGATTTTCTAAATCTTTCTACTACATCAACATGGGGAGACCATCAAAAAATGAAGAGGTTGCTTGCACTAATCTTGTGAAGGTATGAATGTATCAAGTTGTGTTCATCATTGAAGTTGTGCCCAAGGCTGTTCCTATCACCAAGGCACTATCCATTAAGGAAGTTTCATCAGTTGTCAAAGTTGTATCCATCACAGAAGTTGTGCCTATTGCCAAGGCTTTATGTCTAACACTGAAGATATATTCATCATTGTGGTCTTGTCCATCATTGAGGTTGTATATCGGTCACCAACCAAGTCCACATCTGTTGTTGAGGTTGTATACATCACTGATACTATGTCTATCATCAAGTTCTTGTCTATCACTATTGTTGTGTTTGTCACTATCATATCGATCATCGACATCAAGTTCATGTCTTTTGTCGAGTTCATGTCTGTTACCACTATGTCCATCATTGATGTTGAGTTTCTATCCTTCATCAAGTTTGTATCTTTCACCATCATTTTCATCACTACTACTAAGTTCATGTCCATCATCAATTTCATGTCTATTACCATCATGTCCATCACTGATGACGAGTTCATGTCCCTTGTCAAGTTTGTATCTATCACTGTCATGTCTGTCACCATCATTGTGTCTGTTCTTGTCACCATTGCCATATCTGTCATCGTCATTGTGTATGTTGCCATGTTTGACATTGTCATCATCTTCATTGTGTCCATTGTCATCTTTTTAGCCATGTCTATTTCTATGTCCATCATTATGGTCATTGCTGCCATTACATCTATCAACCTTTTTGTGTCCATCATCAATGTCAAGTCTGTATCTATTGTTAAGGGTGTATCCATCACCATAGTTGTATCTATCAATGGCATCATGGTTGTGTCTTTCATCATTGTGTGTTTGTCATTTTGGTTGCATTAGTTGCAATAGCTACATTTTCATCATTGAGACATTGCTCACTGTTGAAGCTCTATCCACCATCAAGGCTTCAACCAAGGTTTTGCATGTCATTGAGATTTTATCTATAGCTAAAATATTGTTTGCTGCTGAGGTACTCTCTGTTGAGGTTTTTTTTGCCAAGGTTCCGTTTAGTAAGGTACTCTTTGCTAAGGCTCCCATCATCAAAACACCACCAAAGCTCATATCACCAAGGTTCTCATCGTTGAGCCCACCTTCATCAACATTCTAACCACTGAAGCTCTCTTTATCTAGATTTCATCTATCAGGAATGTAAAAGTGATCATTGTGGTTATGTTAGTGGATAAGTTTGTGCTAGCATTAGTATTTTTCTATATGACCATATCAAAAGAGATTTTTGAACACAATGACATGAAAGATATTATTAATTTGTGTCATTGGGATCTTGGTGAAAGCTATGAAAATCTTTATATCAGAGTGGCACAATGGATGCTTAATGATAGTGGGTTGCAAGGATAATTCACTCATTTCACCTATGTGTTCATTTGGGATCCTGGTGACTCAAGATATGATAATTTTTATATTAGAGTGGCATAGTGAAGGTTTATAGCAATGTGGTGCTATGGAGAATTGATGTCATTTCACTTGTCTTGCCTATGCATTTGATTTGGGACCCTAGAGCTGTTGGTGTTTTGTCAAATGACGGATTGCTTGAGGGCAAGCAATCTTTGGGAAACAAGGATTTTTCATGTCCCCAAAATTTTTAATGTAATAATAAAATAATTTAATTAACTAGTCCCAAAATTTAAATAATATAAAAGGATCTTTAACTAGTTACTTTAATTAATTAATATGGGCCCTAGTTAATATTTTAATTTTGGTTCCGATTGTTTTAATATATCTCGAACCTATTGTAATTTTTAGTTTCCATTGGTAAGTTTTGTTGTTGGCTATCTTTGTACACCCTTAGAAAGGTTTCCTTGATGGGTACTAAAGCATGGCTTGTAGGTAGTAGTTTGTATGCAATTTGGATTATTTTCTTTGTACTGTGAATTCCTATTGGAGTTCTTTATTATTCGTCATTTCAAAAGTCAAAGATCTTCCCTACTTGTTTTTCTAGTTTTCGTGGGATTCAACCCTCAACCTATTCCATCACCTATAATACTTTGCTTGGATCTAGCAAATCAGTGCACCATCTTTGTCTATGAGTATTAACTGGAGAATATTGGTATTTAATATCTATTCATGCTTGGCATTTAATTGATGATGTTGTATTCTAATATTAGTTGTATATGAGTTTGTATTCTCTTTCCATTACAATACCCTATGTACTCTTCCCTTTGTACTTCTTCCTACATCCCTCTGTACCCCTTCTACTACTTCTACTATCTTCCATATTGCAATGTCCATGCTCATATTCCATCTTACAACCTCCATTCATTCTCCTCCTTCCATCTATCATACTACCTCCCTCCTCCATCTATCATACTACCTCCCTCCATCCATATTCCTCCCTCTATTTTTTGTACTACCTCCCTCCATCCATACTCTTCCATCCACCTCCCTCTTTACCTTCCCCTCCAATCATACTCCTCCATCTTCACTCCTTCCTCCATCTTTCATACTACCTACCTCCATCCCTACTCCTCCCTCTATCTACTATACTACCTCCCTCCATCCATACTCCTCCATCCACCTCCCTATGTACCTCTCCCTCCAGTCATACTCTTCTATACATACTCCACCCTCTATCCGTACTACCTCCCTCCATCTATCGTAAAACCTCCCTCCATTTGTACTTCTCCATCAATCCATAGTTCCCACAACATCTTCCATACTACCTCCATCCATCTATATATCTCAATCCATCTGTACCTCCTCTTACATCCACCATACTACCTACTCCATTGATACTCCTCCCTCCATCCATCTTTCATACTACCCCCCTCTGCACTCCTCCATACACTTCCATATTCCACATTTCATATTCAATACATTTCCATTCGCTTTATACTCCAATTTTGGTCTTCCACTACAAACCACTCTACTACGATCCTCTTCACTGTATGTATGCCATAGTTCATATATCCCTACATATTCACAAAAACTATCCACTACCTCTTTGTCAGAAAAAGGGACATTACACAATGAATATAAATATGTGGTATCTTATCCAATATCTTATCACATAAATTTATTTCCTCTCATCTGTCAAGGGGAGGATATTATTTATATGTCAGATTCAAGTTTAAGTGAGTATAATTTCATATTCAAGTTCAAGTTAGTAGCGATTATAAGAATTTATTCTAGGTTTAAGTTCAAATGAGGGCTAATTACAATAACTCCTTGTATACCATTTTCAAACGAGTTTATTGCACCTAATGTGTGCTATTATCAAAATTTTGTATGAACAAAACAAATCATAACACCCAATGTGTGTTACTTCATAGCACCCAATGTATACTCTTATCAAATTGTAATAGGGACAAACAATTCCATAACACCCAATGTGTGATATTCTATTACACCCAATGTGTGCTCTTATCAAATTGTAACATCAACAATACAAAATTCATTGCACTCAATGTGTGATATTTTAAGTAATTATGCACCCAAAGTGTGCTAATTCAAAATGGACAAAATGTAACACCCCACCATGTGACCCAAAAGAAATTTACCTAAAGTTTCACTAAGTTTGGTAACTAATTTTTTTCAAAGATAACATACACAACAGTACTAGAATAGTCAAAGTAATAACATGCACTAAAATAACAACAACACATAAGCAAGTTGCAACTCTTAAGGGTCCCATTATAACAAATCACATTTAATTTTAATTAATACTAAAACTAATATATCTATATTAAAGAATGTCTAAAAGTACAAATTCCATTTAAATAATATACAATTATATATGATGCCACTTGGAAATAAACATAATGCACAATCATCCACTATATAGGTCACAAGGTGTGAAAGGCTAAGATAATATACGTCAAGAAATAGGTAACATCATCTCATAAGATCTATGAAATCAAATATAATACACTAGGTATAGCCATCCATCATAGAAATACAAGAATAGATAGATAGGAACATCTGCACAAACACATCCAATAGTGACATCTAATAGTCAGATCTCAATGGTATAAGAAAAAAAACTACCACCTGACCTCATGGCATCCAAAAAGGTCCACTCCCACCACACTAAGGAGATAATCTCAAGTCCCAAACATGGTAACAGACTCAAAAGTCAAAACCAACATCTAAGTTCAAGGAATCACCTAAAAGAAAACTATCTCAAAGGGTACCAACACATAAGTGTCAAATAAACCTAGAGGCAATACAAAAATATAGGGAATCTATTATGCATGTGGGTAAGTGTCATCACGCGAGCCAACTCTAAGGTTATCCAAATAGTCTTTTAATCCTTTGCCCCCCTAGTGACTCTATGCGACACTAGTATCCTTTCATACTAACAAGACATGCTAGTATTTTAATCCTTTGGCCCACTAGTGACTTTCTGCAATACCGATATCTTGTTAATTCATCTAAAACTCATTTAATGAAATGTTGTCTATTGCAATCCACTTCCCAACATGACATATAGATAACCTACCCTTAGTTAAGTAAAATGAAAATATCACAAAAGACCACATATCATGCATCAACTCCTAAACAAGCAATTGACAATTATGTAAAATCATTGATCATAATCACAAATTCCATCACTACAATCATACGAATAGGACTGATTGAAAACCAAGTACATATAAACCAATCCATGTCATAACTTGACACCACCAAGAACAAATCATAAAAACACCTCAGTCCTATACATGTGGCTGAAAAGAAATTAAAACAAAACTAATCAAAGACTCAAAGGTTATATGAGATATGTCACACCATTCACCTTAGTTTCACACAAAAAGACTAGAAAGCAATAGCAATCAATAGATCAAAACACATCATAGAGCATACAAGACACATTACCATGGTTGGATCAAAATATCATCATGACATCACAAAATAGAACTCCACAGTCTCTGGTAAACATCCTGATTTTGTCAAAGTACAAAGTCAACTTGACACCCAAAAACAAAATCACATGTCATATAAAAAGTACATACAAATGTAACTTTCATAATTCATTTTGTTTTGAAAATACATAAGTTCAATGTTCACTATAGTGGTTTTCAAGTTTTCACTTTCATTATCAAACACAAAGATTCAATAACAACCATGGTTTCAGTTTTCATTTTTGTATTAAGGACACACAAATTTGAAACACAAGAATAATAAATTCACAATGAGGTTTCAGATTGAATCATAGACAATTCTATAATGGAATTTTCTCAAACAAGGGTTTTAACCCAAAGAAATTATGAAATAGAAACACAATAGACACGGGGAAGACACAAATATTGAAGACTAAGAAACTACTATACAAACTCACAAAATACTACCTAGATCTGAAGCTAAAAAAATGAACACACAAACACACAAGAATCTTTTTTTTCCTTCAAAAACCCTCTTTTTGGAAATTGGCTTCTCCAAACCTGTGTATCTAGAAATGAGCTCTAATTTCCTTAATAAATATTTTTTTTCCTACCCTCAAAATCAGGGCTTTGATCATGCAATCATGTGAAAACTCTATCTTTAATTATTATGTTTTAATTTTCATGCACACATTTTATGCAATTTAATGAAAATAAATTTTACTAAATTAAACCTTTCTCTCCCTTAGTAAATAATGTAATGCTTTTAATATATATATTTATTAATGTAATTAATAATATTATTTAGAGTTTATTATTAGAATAAAACTCTTAAAGAATTATCATTAAATTAAATAAATATAACTATGCCACAATTAGAACAATAACTTTATGTTTAAATTATCATTCTTTTATTTAAATAAATTCATAAGACATTTTTTTGTTACTAATATATTCATTTACTCAATTAATAACATTATCTAGATTTTATTATTAAAATTAAACTCCTAAATAATTATCATTTAATTAAATAAATATAAAAATGTCAAAAATATAACTTTAATATAGTTTTTTAAATTTAATTTTTTCATGCACATTTAAAGAACTTTTTAATTAAAATATTCTTTTATATTTTCTTTTCCTCCACTTTATTGATTAGTTCAAGCACTATTTAAAGTGTCGTTTATTATTTAAATTAACAGGAATAATTTAAAGTTCAATATTTAAATGCAACTCTAATTTAATAATAAAAACATTTTATTGGTAAGATGCTGAAGCCAAGATTCATTATTATTATGTGATGTGATCAATTATTATTCATATTAAGCTTGTGTAGAATCGAACCTAAGACCTATCAGATAAGAGGCACACAATTTACCATTGTGTTGTAGGCTCTTGCCTAACTCTAATTTAACAATTATTAATTAAATAATCACAATAAAACAATATCAAATATTTAATCTTTTAATCTTTTAATTATCTTTTATGTTTCCATGCACGCTTTTTGTGATATAAAATATCTTTATTAAATTTATTTTCTTTATCTTTTTAATTAATTTATTATTATTATTATTATTATTATTATTTTTAATCGATGAATGGCCAAGGTCTTGATTAATTTTACAAAACTTAAAAAGGATTACAATAGCTAAACTTCATTCAAACAAGCACTGGTAGGAAAGAACGAAGAAGAAAACCTCCAGTCTAGCTCGAGACAAATGTCCTATATTATTACATTTTAAAAGGGGCATACCCCAGTGAATCAAATTTATTACAATATGTGAGGCAACGAACCCCTTTTAGAAATTAAATCAAAACTACATTACATATAAAGAGTTGATTTTTTGTCTACTTTAGGAACGAAAAATTCTTTCATGCAAATCTTCTACCGAATAGTCCTTCCACTTAGTTTGAGCTACTCATAACACATTAGCCATCAAAATAAACCATCCTAAAGTATAACAACCAATCTAACTATTCACTGGAAAATGATTCTTAAACCTAGAAATCTAAATATAACACAGAATTAAACAACTAGTTATAATGAAACCAATAAATCTAAACATAAAGGTGAATCATAGAGCTAGATCCTATGATCATAAAAGTAAAACACCTAAGAGAAACAAAACTTATAATAATAGAAGAGGGAATCAGAACAAACAAAATTAAACCATGTAATAAATCTATGCGTAATCTAATCATATGAGAATAAAATCTTATAAACTTTTTGATAAAGATTAAAAATACACATAGACTAAGTTGAATCCTTAAAAATCTTTCACCGCAACCATCTATGAAGATGAGTCAAGCATTGGAACATAACCTAAGATTTGTATCTCCATCTATTGCTTTGAAAGCCAAGTGAAAAAAAAAGAAACATGTCCTGAAGTCAAAATATCTTACAGGCAACAGAGTGAGACCAGAATAGACATGCAAAAGGGCTAAAAACATGTAGGCTAGATAGTAGATAATATTTCAAATCTAAAGGAAGATGTAAGAAACTAGACAAAACCATGGGAGAATTACACAAGGGTGAGTCCAAGAGTATATGAACAATACAGAGCCACTAAATCTATACCATAAACATGCTCCAAGGAGATCAACTATGAATATCAACTGATATTAATGAAATAACAAAGGGGCATTCTAAATACCAAGAAATTTTGATGTATGACTACATTAATCCAGTCTTTCAATACTATAAATTCTTTTCTATCTTCCTCAATCTATATATCTCATTGATCTTCCATGACGGATATTGAAGTGGAGGTTCATAATCTTTCGTTATTCAATAAAAAATAGCAACAACTTCACATTATCTTCCATTTACCAACTATTATGTATCATCAAAACCCCACAAGAAACAAGGGACCAAACACAATATATAATTGTCCACATTCAGATAGTTTTATATATCCTCACTAAAATGGATATAACTTTCATACCAAGTAATATTTTGAAGATCGCTCTAGTAATATTGTGGAGGACTAGGTTATTACCAACATATCCAAAACTCATCAAAATCCAAAGGTTGGTTTGGAATTTATGCCCCCCGTACTATGACCAATGTTGTCCAACTTGGGACTCCTTGTTGTCTCCTAGATAGACCTATACTCAGAGGGGTATAACTTTTGAAAAATATCAAAACACCTAGATTGCTCTAGTGAAGATGGGCACAATTAGCCTATCACCAACATACTTGAATCTTCAAAAGATCCAATAGTTAGTTTGCAAGATAGAACTCCCACACTGAGACTAAATTCTATCACAGGTTCAAAACAAATGAAACATAAATCTATCTACTTTAATGTCCATTATTGGATCTAATTCATCCTCATTCACAAATAACAACTCATAAATACTGACTGCATAAGTAAAACTGTTTGCACAAATATATAACAAGCAGAAAAGATAGAGAGAGTGAGTTTTACAAACTTTAATCAATAGAAACTCAAAATATGAAATACATATAACATAAATAACATGCTGAATCTTCACTCAATCCTTTGCTCTCTCTCTCACAACTCTTTTCTTTCCCACTCTTTTTCTTCTATCTTAATTCAATTACACTTTTCTTTATTTCGAGAGATGCTACAGTAGTTATAAAACTAACCTATTTGCCCACAAGCTTATCAATTACAATGCTCTTTAAAAAATTCCCACGATGTTTTCTTTTAACACATTACAATGCAATTTTAGGGATTTAAACCCTTTCTTGACATGGTCCCAAAAAATTAAAAGGACTAAAACATTACAATAATATGAACCTCCTTATAATGCGAATGGTCAAGATGCTCCACATCAAATTTAAATATATACCACTTAAAATCGAATGCCAAATATCAATGTGTCTGATGAAAACCAAGATCATACATCACTCTATATAAATCTAAGAGATTATAATGAAAGATAAAAAAGAAACTATCTAAACCCATACTCTACTAATGAAATTTGTCATAGTTAAATTAGCTTTGCAATAGAGAGGATTGAAAACTTGAATAGAAGAGCTAAACCATAAATACAACATTATTACAAACAAGCTTTACATTACAATCAATGGATGGGATTGATAATAAAGTAACACATAAATTATTATCATTCTAGATATGATGTGATGGATAGACAAAACCAAAACCCGCAATGATATATAAACCACTATGTGTGTGTGTGTGTGTGTGTGTGTGTGTGTGTGTGTACATCTATGTATGTATATATATGTATACATATACATATATGTATATATATGTATGTATGCATATATATGTATATATATATATATATATATATATATATATATATATATATATATATATATATATATATATATATATATATATATATATATATATATATATATATATATATGTATGTATATACATATACATATACATATATATACATAGATATACATACATATATACATACATATACATACATATATACATACATATATATACATATATATAAATACATATACATACATACATATACATAAATATACATACATACATACATACATATATATCTGTGTGTGTGTGTGTGTCCAATACATTTCAGAGATATACATTGCTAGGATCTAATGAATCCTTTATACAAAAAAGAGTACTAGATTCACTGTATATACATAACCCAAGATGAAAAATACAAAAATCATAAAATAGAGTAACTACTTATGATAAAAAAGGAGAAACAAGAGGGCTAATTCGACTTCCATAAGCCCTACTTTTGGAAAGCCATGACAACATTAGAAATGTGATTAGGGTTTTCAACCTAAAAGTTGGGGGGAAGCTCGAAATTCATCTTAAGCCTACTTGTTTTATCCATGTTGGGAGTGCAAAAGATCAAGATGTCCAAATTTTCAAAGGAAACTCCCTGGTGGATATACGCATGGAAAATATTGAGATAATTCGTAAGGCAATCCCTATTAACTTCAACCACAATACCACTCCAATGTAAGAGAAACTGTATACTTGCCTGCATTTTTGGCTACTAAATGTAGAATGAAAGGGTCTCCTGGATAATCAAGTTAGGTCGATGGTAAGCAATCTCTAGCTCAAGGGAACTAGGTGGGTGAGCCATATACTTTTCAAGAAATGGAATTGGGAGCTTGGTATCAATGCTCCTTACTACATGCTCGAGGCCTTTCCTCCAAGTCAGCTGGAAAATGTCATTGCAGAGTGAGATGATTGTGTCATGGTCCCCCTTTACTTTGGCAAGGTAGCTAATGAAGGCCCCAATAATACTACTATTAGTCTACCATGTGAACTTGTAGTTGAAAGCTCCTTCCCCAATCATCCTGCTAACTGCGATTTGTGACATATCATCCAGTGAGTTCAAGATTCTCTTCTAGCATTTTGGTTTTACATTGCCCTGAAAGGCCATTGTACATTCTTGTTTGGAATGAAAAACTAGAATATTGGTATCCATTTTCGCAAATGAGGAAATAAAAACTCATATTGGGACACAGGTATTAAAAAAATATAGGAATGATCTAGAAAGAACTAACATGCCATTAAATGATGACAACGTCATCAACCACAACATGAGGAAAGCGAAAGAGCGAGATACAAAAATCAACAGGCTGGCAGCCCATCATCAAATGGATGACATGATAGTCAATCAACACAAGGGTTCATCCTATGGAGATAAAAGGAGGACATGGACAGACCATAAAAGAAAACACTCGAACCCCAATCCTGTAAACTAAAAACTCTAAAAGGGTTTTAAGATAACACAAAAATAATAAACCAAATATATCTAATAAAACTATAAAAAAAAGAGAAAAAATAGGCTTTAAAAATGTATTATATTTTTTGGCAAAAGAAAATCATTTAGGAGGTGTATATTAACACCATCCGCAACTTTATTAGATAAATAATCCACTTTTTGGTTACCCTCATGATAAATATGATGACTTTGACTATCCTCAAATCTATCAAGAAGATCTAGGACTTCACCAAGTCTGGAATTGAGGATCTAGTTGCGAATGGAGCATTTCCTTATAGCATTCAAAATAATCTGAGAATCACCTTCTATAACCACTTTTGATACATCAACCTCTATGCATAGATAAACCCTGCTTCTAATGTTTCTACTTCAACCATATTAATAGAGGAAGGCTTGATGGCCATATCCCTTTTTGCCATCCATTGCCCGAAATCATTGTTAATTATACATCCAATACTTGCAATGCTAGGGTTTTCACATGTAGCTCCATCAAAGTTGAGTCTGAACCAACCCTTTAGGGGGGGGGGGGGAGGGGGGGGGAGGAGCCATTTACATTTAGATCTATCTTCTTTACTTTTCCTAAAATAGATGAGAGGGGGGTTAATAAAATTAACCTAGTTCTTTTTCATGAGACCATCCTAGATGGAGAAGGATCCTTCTTCTTTCATACATTTTTTGAGATGGGAGTTGGTTACTTACACGATATTAGCCTCAATTTTAAGAATTAATTTCTCGAATTTTAGCTCGACATCATGAAAGATGCACCTATTCCTTTCCTTCTAGATCTCCCAAGACATGATCGCAAGGAAAATATTCCAAAGCTTACTATAAACACCCTTAACTAGATTAGAGGGCCACCCTATGAGGAAGTCCTAAAAATACTGTGGTAATGATGTGGACGATCCCAACCTAAATGTCAACAATTGCCAACATTTTTGTGAGAATGCACACTTATAAAGTAAGTGGTTCATGTCTTTAGAGTTTTGTTTACATAAAACACATCTAGAAGGGCCTTGAATCCCAAATTTTCCAAGCCTATCAATAGTCAAAGTACTATTTGGGAAAGCTAACCAAAGGAAGAAACTAGCCTTAGGTAGACAAGTCACATCCCAGAACAGTTTAAGAGGGATATCAACCTTATCCCAGCTTTTGGAATGTAGTAAGGCTTTGTATCCATCTTTCACTTTATAATTACCATCATTAGCCATGACCCATATAAGTTCATTTTTCTTCTCCGATTTTTTGATTGCCCTATCTGATAGTATCTTGTTAAAAGCTTCTATTTTTGTCGGATCCACACCAAGACCTTCCATAGATTTCTAGACCCATTTAACAACACCATTCAATGAGATCTTGGTTTTATAGTTCTTAACTTTATTCCTCCAATGGGAAATTAATAAGTCCTTTAGCAACTTTGGGAAGGGTTTGGAAACTAACAGGGGGTGACCATCCCAAGAATCTTCCCAAAATAAGGCCTCATCGCCTATGCCAAAGTCTCATGTAAGAAACTTGCTTATGAGATCATAGCACTTCAACATAAAGTTCCAACTTTTGAAACCCCTAGGAGGATTGATCATTCTAAAAATTTAAGTAGGATCCTTTGCATTTAAGTATTTGTTGTAAATAATCTTTGCCCATTTTTGATCTCTTTCTTTGTATAGCCACCAGATCAATTTTGCACCTAGGCCTATGTTTTGCCATTCTAGATTCTTGACACCAAGACCACCCAACTCCTTTTATTTGTAAATATTTTCCCATTTTATTAAAGCTATCCCTTTATATTCTTCATAGTCTTTCTAAAGGAAATTCCTAAGCTTAGCTTCAAATTTGACTTGATAACTCTTTGTAAGAGGAAGGTAGGAAAGAGGATAAATGGGAATGGCTAAAAGTACAGATCTAATTTTAGTTACCTTTGTTTCTTTTGAGAGCCATTTTTCTTTCCATCCCCCAATCCTAGCATCATTTTTTTCAAAAGTATTATGCAACGCCTTGTAGGATTTAATGCCCTTCTCAAGTGTAATTCCCAAATATTTTTAGAAGAATTGACCTTTTTTATAGCCCATGAACTTACAAATCTTGTCTTCAGTTTCCTTTTTCGTATTCAAAAAGAAAATCTCAAATTTTGCCTCATTGACCTTTTGTCTGGATGCCATCATCTATGAATTTATGATGGATTTAAATCTTGATGCTTCTGTAATGGTACTCATGCTAGGAAGAATCGTGTCATCATCATATTGTTGATGAGTGATATTGGGCATGTCTCTAGAAAGAATAATTCCTAAAATTTCCTGATTCTAGTAGGCATCAATTAAGGCTCTCCCAAAGGTTTCGGTCATAATGATAAAGAGAGAGGGTGATAATGGATCACCTTGTTGAATACCCCTTGAAGTTTCAAAGAAACCTTTAGGTGTTCCATTAATCATGATTGAAATCTTAGGTGTAGAGATGGATTGAAATTTTAGGTGTAGAGATGAATCCATTGGTGAGAGAAACCAAAGGCTTCAAGAACCTTACACAAAAATCTCCAATCTAACATATCATAGGCTTTTGTATATCAAGTTTCATAAACATGCAAGAATCTTTCCTTTTGCCATCCAAATGAATCATTTCTTGAATAGTAATGATGTCATTTAAAATAGATCTTCAAGTCCTTGGAGATCAGCTTTGGCAAAAAACTTTTAAGCCTATTATTTGCTATGATTTTGGAAATAATCTTATAAATTATATTACAAAGGGTGATTGGCTTGAAATCCCCAGTAGTTTGATAATTTTTTTGGGGGGGGGGATCAGTGTAATAAAGTAAAAATTAATTTAGCTAATAGAGATCCACCATTTTTGGAAGCTTTGATAGCCTTCCATAAGTCAATCCTAATAATATTCTAGCATTTCTAGAAGAAGAAAGCCTAAAATCCATCAGGTCCAAGATTTATCTGGGTTCATATTAAAAATAATTGATTTTACCTCATCCAAGGTAATAGGTTTGTTTAAGAACTTGTTGTCCTCCACAGAGATTAATTTAGGAATATATTTGAGCATTTTATCTTGTGCTACTTTATTTGACCCTTCATAGTTATTAAGAATATCCTTAAAATGTCTTATGAAAGTTTCTGCAATGTCACCTGGATTCTCCACCCGCGTACCCAAGTGATTTTTGATAGTGGTAATTTTATTCTTTGATCTATTATATAAGGTTGAGTTATGGAAAAATTTAGTGTTTTGGTCTCCTTCATCCAACCATTTTTCCCTAGATTTCTATTGGCAAAACATTTCTTCTTTGGATAAAACCATCTCTTGCTTAGCCAATAATTCTTTTTCTAGAAAGTAGCTATCTTTGTTCATGCCTTTCTTAATAATTTCTAGGTTTATATTTCTTAATTGATTTTCTATCTTTAATTTTTCTTTGAAAATATTATTAAAATGAGCTTTGTTCCATTTTAAAATGCATTCTTTCAAAAAAATTAATTTCTAAATGAAAACAAACATCTTCGAACCTTCAACATTGTCTTGTACCAACCAAACTTTAATGTTTTCAATGAACACATGATCTAAGAACCACATTTTTTCACATTTAAATGGGTTCCTAATAGGTTTTAGAGGTTCAGAGAGCTCCAGACAAACCAGGTAGTGATTGGACCCAGCTATTGGTAGAATGGATGATTGGAAATTATAATTGTTTTCATCTAAATCCCCTATACTAAGAAACATATCCAATTTCTCAATAATATAAGCAGAGTCTTTTCTCCCATTGTTCCAAGTAAAATTACCATTACTAATAGGGACATTGATCATGTCATGTTTTCCTGTCCACATTTTGAAATCTAAAGAAGATGATGAATACCTCCTAATTTTTTAGATAAATCTAAGATAGTATTGAAATCTCCTCCTATCAAAAAACAATTGTTCTTAAAATTGTAGATAAAATTACTAATTTTAGCCCAAACACCTTTTTTTCCAAGTAACTAGTAGGACCATAAACATTAATAAGAATAAATTGCAGATTTGACATAAGACTCTTGACACTAGAACTAGTCCAATTGGGACTACTATTAAAATAGTTTAGCGATACCTTCCTAGGATTCCAAATTACTACTAAGTCCCCTGACGCACTTGCAAATTCTTGAAAGAAAGAATCCCAAATACCTAATATTTTATCTAATTTTATTGTTTCATCCTTACTTAATTTAGTTTGTTGAATTATTATAATATATAGTTAAAAATATTTGAGATTATGTTTTACTAACCTTTTCTTGCTAGGGGCATTTAGACCCCTAGCATTCCACGTTGTGATCTTCATACCTCTTTGGGAAGCCAATTCCCCTTCCCAATATTTAGTAGCTGATTGATCTTTTGCTATTCTCTATTGTGTCCTTTCACTTCCCTTAGGTCCTTCAGTGATCTTTTTCTTCTTTTACCATTCATCTTACCATATTTAGGAGAGCTCAGACTCTCCTAATTCCTCTAGATCCCAAGATGTTCAAGGACTATCCCTACACTATGGATATTGGTCTTCTTCTAGTCACCTATTTCTTCTCTATCTTCTGACTCTAGCTCTCTAATAATCTTGTTAATTATATCAGGCTGAGCATCCACTTGAATACCATTTCCTATCATATTTTCCAAACTCATTGCATTATCTATTGCCTTGGGGCTAGTGATACCAATCTGAACTTATCTTATTGCATTATCCTCTACCTCTATACACATCAAATTTCTTCTGAGATCTTCACATGAATAATTATTACCTCCCAATTTAATGATTCTCTAAATCAGTTCTACCTTTTGAGCCTCTGTACTATTATCAATATTTTCAAAAAAAATTACCTGAATTAGTTCCTCTGAAAGCTGCTCAAGGTCCTCATCACTTGTATTTAGACCTTTTAACTTTTCCTCCATACTACCTACTCTGTTTAAGAATTCTTGCACATCATTTGCCAAGGAGCTTTAATCCGTAACATGATCCAATTTGTTAGAATTCTCTGCTGGAGTAAAAGGAGAACTTATGACTTCTAATGGTGTCTGCCAAAACTTTGAACATTTTGAGAAACTTTCTTTTCTTGGTGTGCTCTCAATAGGTTCTTGTATCTGAAATTGATCCACTTTAGCTATTTCCTTCAGGGATAGAGGCAATTAACATAAATCTACTTTTGTTTCAAATAGCATCAAATTCTCTACATCCTCTATATTAACTTCAATTGAAGAACCTGCATCCTTGTTTTGCTGAATGTTATGCCGAAAACTATTTGTATCTTCATTATCTATGGAGGCCAATTGGTTTTCTTTGGGAACTTTATCAACATAATACTTAATTCTTGATGTTTACTTCTACTAGAATCTAGAGATCTCTAACCCTTTGCAATCCTACCTGGTAATTCCTACTGCTTATGGAGTGCCTTCCCATTTATTGCCTTCTCTTTTGTGTCTTCTAATACTGATGCCAACTTTGAGTTTTTCAATGAAGATTTTTGAATTTTCTTCTTTTTCCTTTTTACTATATCTTCTTTCCCAGTTAATGAATCTGAACTTTTACCTTGTTCCACCATAATGACCGATTTGAGTCTTCCCTTCTATAGAATATCTTCACTGTTGAATGTACTTCCATTCTGAAGATCTATGTGAGGATTACATTGATCAAGATTCAACTCAGTAGGTTCCATAGTGCATTATTGCAATTTTGGCTTCTTTCTCTGAGTTCTAAATATTGGGAATAAGATCTGAAGATTTGAGGTATGTGGTAAAGTTTAAAAGTTTGTATCTCAACCCTTCTCATTTTTTATTATCTCTGATATCTCTCCTTCAAATTGGTGCACGCCACATTCATATGTCACTCTTTTTGTTAATACTTTCCTGATTCCTTGAGTAAATTGATTGTAATTCATTTTTATGAGCAACTTAACATTGCTATAGTATTGGAAAGAAAAATCTATACCTAGAAGGTCTCCCAGACCAAACCCTAG